>JAWQEG010005646.1:0-32500 GCA_033782935.1 Petrolisthes cinctipes
GTTTCTTAATCTATACACCCTTTGGACTGACATACTGTAGTACCAGATTCCAATTATTGTCAATTTTACACAGATATTTTCCTATCAACCTTTAGCGCTCTTATAATCATCTTCCCTCCTCAATGCTCATCCATCTCCTTCATTTATCTCCTCCCTCTTTCTCTTTTCATTTACTGGTACTTGTTTCATCCCCTTCTTGCTCCTACCTTCACCTTCTCTCATCTCACAGTGGACCATCGTTTTCTTCACCTCACGCTCATCCTTCACCTTTCACAATTCCCTATCCCCCCTCCCAATTCCCCTATCCCCCCTCCCAATTCCCCTATCCCCCTCCCAATTCTCCTATCCCCCTCCCAATTCCCCTATCCCCCTCCCACCCATGCCATTCATTCCCTCCTCCAGCCCCCTCCCACACTTGTCACTCTACTGTACTCCTCCCCCTTCTCTCCCGTTACCCTCCCTTTTCCCACCCTGACTCGCATCCTCTTCCCTCTTCCGTCACTTACTCCTATCCAAGCCATCCTACTGTACTCTTCTTCATTTATTCCCCTTCTTAGACACCCTCACTTTTCTCCCTATCACTTTTTTTATCTTTGTCCCTCTTTCTTTCCCTCTTCTTCTTTTTCTCTGCATACACATTCTCTTTCATTTCCTCCTTGTTCTATCCTATTTTCCTTCCATTTTCCATTATCCTTCATTTACTCATATTCCTCACCCTCATTTTGTATTAGTTTCTTCCTTTTACTCATCCACTCTACTCGTCCTAATTTCGCCTTCTCTCCCCGCTGAAAACCGATTGTTACCAAGTTATTTGGAATGTATTTGTATCCCTTTCTACCTTCCTTCCAACCCAGCCTCTGTTCTTGTCTTTCTGCCTAATATTGTTCACTCGCATTACCCCCCCCTCCCTCCCCCTTACTCTAGCCCCTCCAGTGCGACATGATGTGTAGGGAGGGGGAGGGGGGGGGGGGCGTACATACGTGTGTTGTTCAGGGTCATCCGTCCCCCACGGGTGTTGTGGTGTGTGCATGATTTGTGTGTTCATGTGGGCGTGTTGTTTGTGCCACCGAGTGCTGTTGGTGTGAGGGCCAACTTGTTTCTGGGGAATCTGGCAATCTTTGTTGTTAGGTACGAGTGCCTGAGTACTGTATAATCTCTGATTATATAAGTTATGTGAAAAAACACCCACAGAACTTTATTAGAAGTAGTTGCTAAATGTATATTATCTTCCAAATTATTAATGAATACAGTACAATTACTTATAGTATGATTATATTCCGAGAACTGAATTAGTCTGCAAGGTATTTTAATTTTTAATTTTATACTTTCTTGACCAAATTCACGGCAAATGGTACAGCATATGGTGCCATAAGAAGTTAAGTTTTTTATTACAAAACCATATAGAGTCAGTGTGGGCTCAGGTTTTAGGTCTGTCTCTGAAAATTCTTAAATAATTTTCCTTTGTTGACATAGTTGGATGTGAGGAATTATTTATCAATTATATTTGAATAGCTTCACGAGAAATGTTGGCTAATGTACAGTAGGTGTGAAACGGGTCAGTGTGGCAATTTTTTTTCTCAATTGATTAGCGAGTGTAGATTGATGTAAGATTAAATTTGGTGTTTGAATTATTATGTACTGTACTCTATTCTACAGTAACTAAAATATAATAAACACATTTCTGTACAGTACATATTTTTACCAGCCCCCAATTTTCTTTATGTTCTGGACTTAGTGATTTTCTTTGATTTTATAGTTGGATTGTATAACCTGCAGTATAGTAATTTATAAGCTATACCAAACAACAAAAACACAGTTTTGTACTAAGCCATGGGGCTGCTTATCCCTGTTCCCTTTCTTTCTTCTTGTATTTACTTTAATTTTATTGGCAGGTAAAACGTGAGCTGGAGAATTCTCTGTCAGCGTCACCATCTCCCGCCAACTACACCAGCCTATACGACAAAGAGAACTACCCCACTCGCCGCTCACAGGCACTACACAACAAGGGTGCAGCAGTCACGGGCAAGCTGGAAGTCAGGTTAGTACACCACTTGGATAGATAATGATGATGAATATAGTCCAAAGAAGAAAGTTTCACTTATTTTTGTGTGGTTAGCAAAACACACTTGGTGTTTTTCATCATATGTGTTTATCAGGATTCAGTCTCATAACAATTCATATTTGCATAAAGCTGTATTGAAAATGCATTATATTCATGCATCTCAGTCAGTGAAAGTCATTCAGATGATTGAATCCAAAAAGGTTAGTCTGGGAATTATACTATAACTCACTATAGTACCTTTGTGGATTTATTAAAATTTAGAAAGTACATGAATAGTGGCATTAGTTTACTGTTTACTAAATACTACTGTGTAAGGTCAGTCAATATCTATATAAAGAAAATAGTCACTAACCTTGACTTGAAAAACTTTAATATGGTAATATCCTTTCAGCATAGTAAATATTATAGCCCTACAAAATATACAGTACTGTACACTGGAGAATTGTTACACTGGTATCATAATGATATTGTGTCACTGAAAGGATAATGTTAAACAAACATGAAATGGTGTCCCTAACCCTCTTTACCTTCCCCCTACCAGACTGATTGGAGTACAAGACCTGCTAGAAGACGTGCCAGGGCGCTCACGGCGAGACTCCCACTCGGCACCATCGGACCTCAAGTCTTTCATGAAAGGTGTCACAAAGTCATCCAAGTCATATTCAGTCAAGGATGAGATCTCTAGTGAGTGTCTACATATATTTTTCATTAAACCTGAGGATAAATGAAAAAGGGCGGATTTGAAAATTATATTCAATACTTTAAAACTCTTTTAATCTCCTTGGAAATATTTGGTAAATGTACGAATTAAATAATAATTATTATTTATTTATTATTATTTTTTTTTTTGGGGGGGGGGAGTACTTATTTGTAGACTAAAGGGTCTGAGAATTTTTTTAAATATTATGTGCCATTAGTCTGACAATGTCACAGCCTCCCTAATAAAAGGTAGAATGCTTTAGAATTATATTGGAAATAATTTTGGGTAAGATAGACATATTTTGAATATATAAACTTTTTTATGATAAAGTTAAGATTGTGGTGTTGTGAGTTATATCAGTGTTGTAGTAAAATTATTTATTGTATGAATTGCACATAACTATGAATCAAGACTACATTGTCATTGTTGTTTTACAGATGATGTGATGGCAGTACTGAAGTTGGACAATAACAAAGTAGTGGGGCAAACCAGTTGGAAGCCTTGCTCTCAGTCAGCCTGGGACCAGAGGTAAGAACTTTACATTACTGTGCTATATTCCATAACTCTCTTCACACCACCATTCATTACCTCAATTCTTTCTTTGTCACTCCAATTCATCCGTACCACAACACCCTCTTTCACACTCTTCCATAGACTCCACTGTATAACCACGTCCCTACTTTCTTCCCTTCACTTACACGTAACCTCTAGACCTCCTCCATATCTTGGACCTGTGTGTGTAGGTTTTGAATTGCTGCACATCTCACAAATATCGTCATGTCCCCAACAAATTTGACACCCAACTGTCCTTGATTGAAGAAAGTACATATAGCAATGTTTCTCATGTATTCCTTTAGGTTTCATTTTAAGTTCCCATGGTATCAGCACAATCACAGTATAGCATACAGTACACGTATTCTTCCAACTCGTGCAAAATTTACTGATCATTGTAAGTTTTATCTTGAAAGATAGACTAGACTAGTATTGTTGCCCATAATTTGGAGTTTACCTTGCATCCTTCCATGCTCATGAATTACATCATACCTCATATGCTTCCTCTTTTACAGATTTAGCATTGATCTAGAGAAGTCACGTGACCTTGAGATCGACATCTACTGGCGTGACTGGCGGTCGCTGTGTGCTGTGAAATTCTTAAGACTGGAGGAGTTTATTGACGATGTGCGGCATGGCATGGCACTCCAACTCGAACCCAAGGGGCTTCTCTTCACTGAGGTTTGTCTGACAACGATAATTATAGTTATGCCTACCCACTATGGATGGTTTGGTTTTTGTTTTGTTTTTCGTACCTGCTGTTTTCAGTTAGTGTGAAAGGTATTGCATAAATTATAAGCTAAGCCATATATGAAATGCAGTTGATATGTTATTTTGATTGGCCATGATGTGTCAAGGAAATTTAACCTTTGCATAATCAATATTCACCAATGGAGTCCTAAATTTGGAGATGACCAAGCTGAACAATTAAGCTCACATATAAAGAACCATAGTAGTACAGTATTATACATTTCATACTTGCATTGCGTTGTGCACTGTATTAGTGGCATTAAAAAAGGATTGTTTCAGTATTGATACTGTACTTTCTTCAAAAATTTCTTGGCTTCCATTTTGTATAAGTGGGTTTACAGTTACTTTAAAAACCAATTGTTATTTTTGAGCAAATAAAACGGTTACTTTCCCCAAAACCTCATTGAAGTAAGACGAGGACAATAAAGGGAAATTCCCTCCTTGTAGACAAGCAACCACCAGTTACACAGAGCATGAAATTGGGTTAGAATCTTCCACCCCAGATACCTAACAGAGGTCAGAATTGTGCAAAGATGCATAACTGAGAGATATAAAAATCTTTGATCATTGCTACCATTTCTCCATCAAAAATATGAAGAGTTAACAAAGCCTAACAAGTCACCCTCACTCCACAGATCAAGTTCCTGAACCCCATGATCTCCCGGAAGCCAAAGCTACAGCGACAGAAGAAGTTGTTCATGCAGAAGGGGAAGGTGCTGCGGCCCAACCAGATGAACATCAATGTGGCCGCATGGGGTCGCCTCATTAAGAACATACAGCCCACCCCTCATGACCCCAGTCACTCTGGTACCTCCACACCCAGTGCACCCACGCCCATCACGCCAGGTCAGTGTTGTGTTTGCTTCATTACTTGGTTTTATCATTGAAAAAAAGACTGGAATATAAAGCTGCACGGTGTCACTTTTTCTCAGATGCTTTTGAGATTTTTTAGTATATTAGATATCAAGGTATTTTGAGAAATAAATATTAGTTGCAGCATCCAGTATGTTTAAATTGCATCTTTTGTCACATTTATAATAATTATGGGAAATACTATTTACAGTATGTTGGCAGCTCTTGAAAACTAATTCCTCTTCTGGTTTAAGTTGTTTTGGCTAATATATATATATATGGGTTTCAATCACTGTTATGTTCAAGTACTTTGGTAGAGATATGAAATATTGATGATTCGACTATTATAATTAATCGATAGAGCTTGGTTTTCCACCCACGACAACAGAAGCATTATTAGTTGTGCTTATTTGTGTGAGTTTGCTTCCTGTCTGTTTATGTGGTGATTACAACAAGAGATTTTTAGATTGATACTACAATAGATCTGTTCAGAATACTGATACCAGAACTCACCCAACAGGTCCCAGACTCCGCCTCGACTTCGATGAGAATGAGAAGACTCCCGGGGAGGAGCGGCACTGCCGTCCCCTGGCGATGCCAGAGGTGCGCCCCCTCTCACCTTCCCCTGCCATGCTCCACACCCCACCCCCTCCCCCTTCAATCACCCATGGTACCCCTCAGCCTGCCCCTCCACTTCTCCCTGTTACCCACCACCTCCAGTTCCACCCGTCGTCGCCCACTCTTGCCCAGCCTCCCACCATCCACCCCGCCCACTCTGTCACGGTCCAGGTAAGGTGTCTTGAGATGGTAGGACTAGGGCTGGTTGGCTGGACCTGCTCTGCTCCGCCCTCACCCACCTTCTGCTCCGTGCCTAGGCCAGTGCTTTCTTTCGCCCCCATTTTAACATACCGGTAGTTCCTTTCCTTTTCACCATTCCTACATAACACATTTATCAATTTTATTTTTTCTCCTTATTTTCCTAACCTACTTTATTTCTGTGCTACTTTTTTTTTTTTTTTTTTCCACTTCCATTTTCAATTAGTACTTTCTGTCCATGCTACTATTATGTGTGCATCTATAAAACCTCTTTGTGTTTTTCTGTTTTCTCTAATTATGTATCATAATTATTTCCTTTCTGTTTTTCACTTACTTTTTTAACATATTGTCTCATCATTACAACTTCTCAATTTTTAACCCACCTCCCTACCAATGTAGTTATCCTCCATCATTCTTTATTTCCCCCTTAACAGGCTTGTACGGCAAAGCTAAGGATAATATTATAATGCCAGATGTAACCATTGTTACAATATTAGATTGGATCAGAAGTATGTCAATTGTCAAAATGAACTGATAATAAAACTACAGCTACAGTTTCATAGTATACTTACAAGAGACATAGCTGAGACTCAGTGAGTATCAAGAAAGAGTAGACATTATATTTCTCTTGCTTAAATATGTTCTCAGCATTCCAATTGAATTGTGTAATAAACTTGAGATTCTTATTTTGATTATTTAGTAACAAATGTAAAGTTGTAAGCAATATTTTCTCAGTTGTCATAAACACAGAATCAGTGAAGTATTGTGACTGTATTATTTTTTCTACATGAATATATGATGTAGTGTATAATAAATGTAACAGTAGATCCCTTAATATCAAGTATGAGAAAAATTATTGTTTGCAATTGTACACAATGACATACTTCTAACCAAACTGTGCTATACCAGTGCATTGTAGTTTTCCTTGCTCACAGAATGCTTTACTTTACTTGTAGCCTGTGACAAGCTTAAAGTTGTCAGCTGAGAGAAGTTAACTTTAAAATAGGAGACATGTGGAAAACTGCTAATCTTTAAGACTAGGCAGTAATTCTAAGGATGAACAACATTACTGTTCTGAAATACTTTATGAATGGACATAATTCAGCAAGATTTTACTTGTCTAAGCATGAATTAAAACTCTGACAACATTTGACTACTTTAAACTTGGCATTGGGACCTGTAGGTAGTATATAGAGTATCATATGGAATATAGCATTACAATTTTTTTTTTTTTTTTTTCCAGTTCTAGATAATACTGTAGATAATACTGTACAGTAATACTGCTAAGGAATCCCTCCCCCACCAATACTTTAAAAGAAAGTGTAATTTCCAGTGGTTGTTGGTGTTTGGTAGTTTATTTCTATTAAGACCTTTGATAACTTGTTCAAATTGTTATTAATTGTTGTAGATGTGTAGATGTGTAGAATACAGATCCAGAAAAAATATAAACTTCAATAGTTTATGTTGGTAATGTGAGTGTACCAGGGCATATAGTTGAATTTTCAGCGCCACATATAGAGCATTGTATACATTTAGGCTACAAATTACATGTACTGTATTGTGGCGTTTACAATGCTTTTTCCATGGTGTAATTTTGTCTTTGGTGTTCAAATTTAGAAATCATTTTTGCAATGTGTTTCTCTGAACCATATTCCATCCTTCATTATAGGAAGAAATTTTGTATTATCTCCTACTGTACCGGTACTAGGTCTCATCATCATTATCAGCAGCAATACCCTCCATAGCAACAGTAGTGTGTCAGTAAAGCAATAGCCAGCACTCTACTCGTCCATCTCTCATCATGTCCAGAAAATTGTAGGTCATCCCGTACTGTAGTGTTGCTTACTTATCACATTGTAGCACCCTTTCTGGTTTTGTGTATCAGTGTCATGCTCTTTCATGCCCTTGCACCTCTCCAGGATCAGTAGTTAAAGCTTTAGCACTCGGTCATAAAACGGGTGAGCAGGTTAGAATCCTGGCCATGACATGGATCTTTCACTGTACAAGTATAGTTTTGATGACATAGCACAGTAGATAATGTAACATTATGTCAATTCCATAATTCACCCCTGTTCTGTGCCCCATTACAGTACCTTGATCCCACCTGCCATTTGTACTAGTGTGTTCCTGATCTCTAGTGTATTGCGTTGCCCTATTTCTCTTTAATTCTGTGACCTGACGCTTTGCTCTACCCTCCTCCACAGGTAACCAAGCGGCCGACGTCAACCCCTCCACCTCCCCCGCCCCGACCACACTCCGGTGGCACAGTCACCATCACCGTTCCCGCCTCACCAGTAGAGCCAGATGTTAAGGCAAGTACCAGTGTGTTGATGTGGTACAGTTGCAGCCATGAGTATTGCAGAATCCTGAAGAATTTTGTGAATTACAATAGATACAAGATACTAAGATTCTAATTTCATGATTGTATGAATGATGTAAACCACAAAGAATCATTCCATAAGCTAACCATTCTGCTGATGGTTTTAGTAGACTGAGTTCCCTGATTACGGCAAGACATGTCTGCAATTGTATGCTGTACTATGGATGCCACTAAATAATAAGTTTATAGTGGGGTTGCATATTATCTGTAAAGTGCAGGGTTTTGTCTTTTATTCCATGCTTATTAATTGGACTACAATTACTGTACGGTACTTGTATTTCATTGAGTGAAAATGGGATATCACTCAACCATGTTGTCTAACTACTGCTACCGGTACTATTTTTATTATTATCATCATCATCATCACTTATGCCAAAAGAAGCTCCTGGGAGGAGAGAAAGGAAGAGAAAAAAAGTACCTCGCATTCTCTTCCCCACACTTAAATATTCCACTTAAATATTCCACTAGACCAATTACTGTACCCCCTACACCCAAGCACAGCAACAACAACCTTTATGCATCTCTTCCACAAGACTCACTACTCCATACCTCATCCCAAAACACCAGTAAGACAGTGCTATACCACTTCGCTTATACGGTACCTCATACACTCACACGGTATCACACAACCCATACAAAAACTTGGCATAAGGGTGGAAATAGAGTGTGATGGTACACAAATTGATGTGTTGTATAATTTCTCCTGTGTTGGGTATGCAGGGGCAGGAAATTAGGTACACGGGGGGGGGGGGGAGATATGAGTTTTGTGCATATCCTTTTTGGGTCTATGTAATTTGCTTTCTCTTCTCTACCTTCTCTAATTTTACTTTCTATTGCTGACTCCACTTTCTCTTCTGTTCTAGCCAGTTTTGCTTTCTTTTGGCACTTTCTCTGTCTACACTATGTATGTACTGTACTGGTATTTGGTTTATTTATTTTTTATTTATTTTTTTGCTTTTTGCTGTGACTACATTTCATCAGAACATTGGTCGATGACATTTCGCATAATACAACACATGAAAGAATGAGTACCTGAATATTCATATCTCACAGTGTATACATTACAAGGTGCTATTGGTCCTAGTAGTGTAGTCAATTAAATATGGGGATATGTACCCCATCTGTACCCTCACCACATGTATGTAAACCTAGGGATAAATATTTTATGAAGATGAGGTATTGACTCAAAATATAAAGAAATACTTATATTTATCATATGCAAAAAGGGATCTCCTGGCAGTCAATCTTTCCTAGTGGAAAGTACTTTCATTCAATGGATGATGAAATACAGCCAAATCTTCTGTAAAGATACGATATAAAAAAACTGAGTCAGTGAACATCAACCCACGCCTGCCTACCCCACTGTATCTAGAGGAAGTGATGTAACAGGTCAAAGGTCCACACTTGGTACTAATTGATAATTGGTGTCTACACATGGTCAGGGTAAAGTGGCTGGACTGCTCCCCTCTTGGCTGTCCTGTGTGTGGGGGGGGGGGGGGTCAGGATGGCAGATGGCCAGAGCATGGCAGAGAAAAAGAAAGTAATTAGGGGAGAAGGATAGAAAAGGCAAATAGGTTGAATACAAAGGAAGGAAAAGGGTCAGAAGGTAGGATGTGAAGGAAAAGAGAAGGGGAGATAATAGGAAAGGAAGGCAGGAAAAGGGTGAAAAGGGAAGAAGGAATGGGAAGGAGTGGTGTGGTTTAACAAAGTATGGTGAAGAGTAGAGGATAGATATGGATGGGTGATATAGATAGAAAGGGACAGAGAGATGAAAGGGTTGATAAGCAAAGAGAAGGGAAGATTATGAGTCGGCTGGAAGGGAGGGAGAAAGGAGAAGGAAAGTGGAGAAAAGGAAAACACGACAGGATGACAGAAAGGAAAAGAAAGGTGAGGGGTGGAAGGCTTAAAAAAAAAACATGATTTATGCCTTGAAAGAAAGGAGAAATAAGGGAGGTTAGAGTGATAAGGAAAGAAGATAACCAAATAAGTTGAGGGTGAAAAAGGAGAAGAGATTGCTGGAGGGAGGAATGTCTGTATTTTGTGTTGGAACGTTTTAATGAGAAGAACCTCGTCTATTTTAGCACCTGGCTTGTTACATTGATCTCGACTGGCTATCCACTGTTTTACGATACGGTAATAATTGGTGTAAAGATCAATGAGATACAAGGAAATGTAAAATGATATCCCCAACAGTATTCCTGTGTGTGGTCATGAGGATGTTTGTGATGTACTAAAACATTAAGATGGATCAGTTTATTGTCACAGGCAGCTGGTGTCATTGTTATCATATTCATGTTTGTTATTACCTGAGTGTTGTTGTCTTCAATCCATACAAAGAAATAAGGAAAGGGGTCTCTGTTAAAAGAGGAAAATATGTTGAATGTGCCATATATGTGGAGGGAAGGAATGGATTTAAAACTTGAGAGGAGTTAGGAAAGAAGTGTGCTGAGTGTAAGAAATGCGTGTGTTTCTTCACTACCTTACCATTACTCAGCCCAGCCTTTCTACTCTATCCATCACATTCACCCCATAATACACACATACACACACTGTAATTTTTTACTCCCATACCAGCTCCCACATTACATTTTCCAGGTGTTATTACAGCTGTTGCCATTGCATCAAACTACCATTGCAACAAAGTCTCCAAGTACTATGTGTCACAGTTACAATTACTGTTTTACAAGTGGTATTGTTACTAACACTACATATCCTCCCACTACCGATATTGCATTATGTTGCTACTTTACCATCAGTACACCATCCACCCACTATTGTTATTGCATTACTTTAATACTGTACTTTACCACCTGTGTACCCCTTCAGAATACCATCTTTCACCTTTACACTTTTCCAACCTTCTCCCAGCCAACCAACCAACCATCTCATCAACTTTAACAGCGCCGCCACTACCCAGCTAACCTTTCATACTGCCACCTTACTCCTGCATCCACACCATCATCATCTTACAAACCATCCACACACATCCTATCATTACACCATCTCAGCAACCCTATCATAATCTTCATCACATCATCAACCTAGTATGCCATTTTCTTTCCCACCAATAGATCTCCTTACCAATCAACCCTACCATTCTTCCAAGCTATGTACTGCCTTGTTACCACCCCACTATTAATTAAGAAACGACAACAACAACAAATAAACACTGCCTCGTCCCACCACCCTATAACCTTATCACCTCGCACCCAATTATCTCGAGTACTATAGTCTGAGTGTATATATCACAGAATGCATATACAGTGGAAACCCTATCTCATGAGACTGTCTGGGTCAAATCCCCTTCGACTACATAATATACCAAACCCTGTGTTACTTTACCACACACCATATTATACCCACCCTCCCTTAACTCCGGCATCCTCAGGCTTCACGTTCTACCACCCCTACCATACCCCTACCATGACCCAAGAGGCAGTGGGACCTCCCAGAGTGACCAGTGGACTGCCCCTCACTTCCTTACTGGGATTGGCCAGTGCAGGTCAATGTCACCCCCCAGGCTCACCCACTCAACAGCCCCCACAATCCCACCCCGTATCACCTCTCCCCCCTGCCACTTCTTCTGCCTCCCACCCTCTCCCCCTGTTCTCCCTCCCACTTCTACCTCTCTACCTCTCCCCCGTCTTCTCCCTCCCATCTCTGCCTCCCCCTCCCACTTCTACCTCCCATCTCTACCTCCCCCCCTTCTTCCTCCCATCTCTACCTCCCCCCCTTCTCCCTCCCCCCTTCTCCCTCCCCCCCTTTTCCCTCCCCCCCTTTTCCCTCCCCCCCTTTTCCCTCCCCCCCTTCTCCCTCCCATCTCTACCTTCCCCCCCCTTCTCTTCTCCCTCCCATCTCTACCTTCCCCCCCTTCTCTTCTCCCTCCCACTTCTACCTTCCCCTCCCCCTCTCTTCTCCCTCCCACTTCTACCTTCCCCTCCCCCTCTCTTCTCCCTCCCACTTCTACCTCTCCCCTCCCCCTCTTCAACCCCCCATGTGTACCTCTTCCCCGTCTTCTCCCTCCCACTTCTACCTCTCTCCCGTCTTCTCCCTCCCATCTCTACCTCTCCCACGTCTTCTCCCTTTCCTTCTACCTCTCCCACGTCTTCTCCCTCCCACTTCTACCTCTCCCCCGTCTTCTTCCTCCCTTTATACCTCCATGCTCCTTACCCTTTCCCTTCCCTTCCCTTCCCTTGAACATCTAAACCTCCCCCATCCTCCCTCCGTTCCTGGAATTGATGGCCCCCATTAATGTAGCATTGTCTTAATAGTCCCCCTACATCATCCCCCCCCCTCCCTCCCCTCTAGCGTATCACTCCACCCATCCCCATGCCCTCCCTACTTCCCCCGTGTATTCATCCCGTTCCTTTCTTCTCTCGCTTCCTTCTCATTTCTCCTCTCCCCGTTCATCCCTTTTTATGGCTCCGTTCCTTCCTTCTCTTCTCGTGTTCTGTCCCTCACCCGTCTCTCTTTCGCCTCGTTTTTGCTCCCTTTTCCTTCCTCTCCCCTTTCTTTTCTCCACTCTCCCTTCATTTCCCCTTCCTTCCTTTCCCCTTCCCCTTTACCCCTCCTTTCCCCTTCCTTCTCTCCGGGTTCCTTCCTTTTCTGGTGAGTGTATTGAAGGTGGCGTTGAAGGTGAGGTCAGGGTAGTGACATGAGAGACAGTGGGTCACCTTGTAATAGGGCAGAGCAATGGGCCTTGTGCTGTACATATCTCGCCCCCAGTAGACCTCGCTCTTCCTTCCCTTCCTCCTTTCCCGTCATCAGTCCTCAACCCATTCTTCTTTCCCCTCTCCCTAGCTCCCTCCTCTAACCCTTCATCATTCCTCAACCCATTCCTCTCCCTTCCCTCCCTCCTCTTCCCCTTCCCTCCCTCCTCTTCCCCTTCCCTCCCTCCCTCCCTCCTCTTTCCCTTCCCTCCCACCCTCTTCTTCCCCTTCCCTCCCTCTTCTTCCCCTTCCAAACCCTCAATCTGTATTCCTCCTTGAATGTCTGTCTCACTGTCTGTTCCCTTTCAATCCTGCTCGTCTGTTCCCTCCTCTGTGCTCACACCTTACCAGTCTCCCTCTTGTCTGCTTTCTTCAAACCTGTCTTCCTCCTGTCTGCTTTCTCCCAACCTGTCTCCCTCCTGTCTGCCCCCCTCTTCCGGCCTGTGTACACGCCTGCCTGACTGCTTGCCTGCATTTATCTTGTTTTCAACCTGCATTCCTTCCTTAGTTGCCTCTCTCCCTGTTTGCTTTCCTGTGTTCTTGTTTATGTATCCTCCCATCACCTGTATATCTGTCTACTTTTTTTTATCTGTTTTCCTATTTGTCGCACTCCTTGTCATTCTGCTTTTTGTCCCTCCGTATCTATCTGTTTGTTTCTATTTGTTGTCCTCTTGTTTATCACTCAAAGCGTCATTTTAGTTATCCCCCATAAAATTTTCTGACTGTTGCGGTTCACTCTTTTTTCCGTCTCTGTCTGGCCCTCCTGTCTTCTTTCCCCTGAGCCGTCTGAAGGTTGAGAGGAAACTGCCCATCATCCAGACGTCTCACGGTCCCAGACACACGGTACCTTTCCTTGCCTCCCTCCTCTTTCACTCACTCTATTCCTTTCCCCCCCTACTCAACTCTCCCTCTCTCCCACCCACCCACCCCAGACACTTTCTCCTCTCCCTCACCAACTGTCACACATATTCACTACCCACCACACATTATCATACCCACTACACATCATGGCACTCCCCTGGTCACCCTACTTAGAGAGAGAGAAAGAGTGTGTGTGTGAGAGTAAAAATGAACAAGTGGGGTTGAGAACTGGGTGAAGAAAGGGTAAACCCGTCCACTGACTTTAGGTGCAAGGTGACGTGTAGGAGGTGGCTGACTGACTGGCTGGCTGCAACGAGGAGACCAAGGAGCACAGGTTATCGTGTGTGTGTGTGTGTGTGTGTGTGTGTGTGTGTGTGTGCGTGCTCTTTCTCAGCTTACTTGTCTGTCTCTGTGATCTTTCCCTTCATGCTGATAGTCTGTCTGCCCTTCTGTCTCTTTCACATCCTGCTTCCCTCCTCAAACACACACACACACACACACACACACACACACACACACACACACACACACACACACACACACACACACACACACACACACACACACACACACACACACAAACGGGAAAGGAAGAAAAAGTAGAGACAGCCACCACCCTACCCACACTGTTACTGGGTACACACACTCATGTCACGTACAGAGCTTCTCACACGATTCTCTCACCACTGCACTGTACATACACACTTGACACGTACAGTTACAGGAAATAGTTCCTTACCACGCCTCGGATTTCGAACCACTTGTACCGTAATTATCTATCTGCCTCTGTTATCTCCTCCACACACAAACACACACACACACACACCTGCCTCCTTTCCTTTTCTACTTTCTTTCCCTCCACTCACCTTTTCTCACCTGCGTCCCCTCCCCCCCTCTCTATCACCTACCCCCCCCCTCCCCTCCTTTTTTCAACTTCTTTCCCCTCCACCCACGCTTGTCCTACGCCGTAAAAGGAGTGACCTGACCTCGACCTGACCTTCACGCTCAAGGCTGCCAGTACCCTGTTATTCTATCCCAGTCACGCCCTCCCCAGCCGTCACGACCATCGCTTATATGGACAACGATTTTTGTACAACCCTGTATATGTAGTTCTCTCTCTCTCTCTCTCTCTCTCTCTCTCTCTCTCTCTCTCTCTCTCTCTCTCTCTCTCTCTCTCTCTCTCTCTCTCTCTCTCACTTTCTCACTCTCTCTCTGTGTTTATATGTAGCCTACTGTACGTATGTGTAAGCTAATAATAATAATCGTTGTAAAGTTTAACTCTACTTTATTCTGGGACATTTTACGAAGTACCCGGTACTTTAAAAACGTACCGTAGATTAACTTTCTCTTAATTAAGTTGTCAGTGTTTAAATTATCTTTGTCCGGATATAGAATATGCAATTTTGGTATGCTTTTTATGGTTATTATGTGGATGTATATTCTTAAGTCTACACATTGTGCATTTACTTTGCGTGACGGGTATGACATGGGAAAGGATATTTACGTAACCTACTCACTCCTCCTCCTCCCTTTCTCCACCCAATACTTCCCACACACTCCACACTCACCCACCACCTCTCTCCCCTTCTTACTCAACATATTCACCCATCCCCTCTTATCTAACACCTCGCTCACTCACCCCACTCTCACTCACTCCTCTCTCACCCAACCCGTCTTTAACCCACGCCTTCACCTCGACCCTCACACGTGCACCTCACTCTCTCACCACACACACACACACACTCCCCAACACCCAGAGCCCCCCACGCCTCCTTAACCCATGACACCTGCCACACCCCTCCACGACGACACACACACACACTCTTATACTTCCCACACCTCTCTCGCCCACATATTATTCATTTCTCATATCTACCTCTTCACCCACACATTTCTACCCCTCTCAGTCACACATTCACAACTTATACCTCTCACACATTCACACATTTCTCTCTCTTACATATTTACATCCCATACCTCCCCTAGCCATACTATACTTCCCACACCACACTATTTCCACACCACATCACACCACACCACACCACACCACACCTACACGTCACCACAAATCAGTAACATATACAATGATCTTTGTACTAAGGTCAACCATACATGGATAACATCCGGTTGGGTCATTTCCTGTCCTTACTTCAAGTGTCACTAAACTCACAGAATATGGAACGTCTAGTTGCTGTTATATAAACTTGGTGGGTATCAAGTGTTTGGTGCGAAAAATATATGTTTTGAGAATAAGTTGTGACCAAATGTAATATATTGCCCTCCACGTGAAGTATTTATTTCATTTGAAGCAGTTAACTATTTAAACTAAAGGTTGAATACAATTTTGTGGGATTGGAAATTATTAACTTAAATATAGGAATTTCCTTTTTACCACAAGGTCTTCAGTAGATAAAACGCAAACCGTGACCAAATGGAAAAAACCTTCAGCCCACTAGAATGATATTGGAGAGCGGCGTTTAACTCGGGACAATAAAATAAATTCAGGACAATAAAATGTGTGGAATAAATATGAGGTCACAAAGAAAATGGTGACAAAACACACACACACACACACACACACACACACACACACACACACACACACACACACAGACACACACACACACAGACACACACACAGACACACACACACACTACTTCTAGTACTGCGTAATTAATACAATACGAAACTAAAATCTAAATTTGTAAGATAATTTTCACTGATATAATTGATGTACCGATATAATAAAAAGTTCCTACCACATTACACATCACAAAGAAGCACATGTCACCTCTTTACACAGCATCATGAGTACTTTGTTGTCAGAGTGTATAGAGATGATTGGAACATTGACACTCTTCCTTTAACTCTTGTCACTCCTCATGTAACCCTTGTAAAGAGTACCTTGGGAATATTCCATGACATTATAAGTATCATGTCGTTGTTTCAAGCTCATCACGTTAGGCGTTACTGTTTCCTTATGAATTTGGTGATATTACTTATAACATGGACGTCTGTAATGTACCGCCCCTCCCCCCCATCCCGGTCAGGAAAATTTTGTTCCAGATTAAGAAAAAATAAGAAATCAATTACCCTTAGTATTTTTTTTAAGGTCACAAACATTACTGTACAAGATGTCGCCATGTGTCAGTCTGTGTGTGTGTGTCTATGTGTGTCTCGTCATGCCACTGTGTAATATGTTCATTGTGTTGGTACATTAAACTGTTGTGGCGGCGTCTCAGGGTGAAAGTGGTGTGGATGTGTGTGTGTGTGTGTGTGTGTGTGTGTGTGTGTAGGTGGGTGTAGATGGAGTTGGTGGGGTGGATGGGTGTGGGTGTGTATGGATGTGTGTGTGTGTGTGTGGGTGTAGATGGAGTTGGTGAGGTGGCTGGTTGTGGGTGTTTATGTGTGTGTGGGTGTGTGGGTGTAGATGGAGTTGGTGGGGTGGCTGGTTGTGGGTGTATATGTGTGTGTGTGTGTGTGTTGGAGGAAAATTTGTGGGTGTAGTCGTATGTTTTGTAGGATAATGTTTATGTACGTGCTTATCACTTATGGCATGGATATAATTATGATGTTGGTGCATGGTGTATGTCATAATGTATAATACTAACTTGTATCTTTTGCTTGCAGGTAAGACAATGAGACAAAAACACCATCATGTTCTTTTCTTCCGTCGAGGCTGTAGGACACAAAGTTTGCCCCCTGGTGAGTGTTAAATGTTACTTTCGATATGTTTAGTCGCAACCCTATTTTGTTATATATATATTTTTTTATTCGTTTCGAAGTTGTGTTCTAATATTTATACAAGTTACGGAAAAAGATTCACATAGTTACCGAATACTCACGTGTCCTATGGAAGTTAGTGTGAGTGGGTCAAAGGTTGGATTATGAGTCACTAAGGGTAAATGGGTGTGAGTGTAAATGTGAGTGTTATCTTGAGGGACGCTGTGAATATACCCACGAGTGAGAACAAGTGTGAGATAAGTGGTATATGATTATGTACTGTACGTGTAGGGAAAGTTTAACACGTGGATTAAGGGGGTGCGGGAATAGGGGGACAGGCTTGGGGGGGAGGGTTTAGGGGGGTGCGGCAGTAGGGGACAGGCTTGGGGGGGTTTGGGGTGTGTGGGAATAAGGGACAGGCTTTCTACCTACCCTAAGCCTGTCCCCCTATTCCCGCACCCCCCAAGCCTGTCCCCCTACTCCCGCACCCCCTTAATACACCAGTTTGAGAGCTGAGGAAGATGAGTGAGAATTTAGGGATGATAAAAAAATGTATATGTTTATGTACTGTGTTTCTAGGCAAAGTATGGGGTTAACAAGAGGATTATACTAGTTTGAGAGCAGTGAAGATGAGTGTAAATTAAGGGATGACAAAGAATAGAGTTGTAAGTCTGTTTGTCTTTTTGTCTGTCTGTCTCTGGGGATGATGTGTTGTGTGTGTGTATAAGGATTATTATATTGTGTAAGGCGTGATGTTGGAAGTGGGTGGAGGCAACGATTGTTTTCTATATGACTCACCACTGACCCCCTCTCCCCCCCACCCACCGTTAAGGGGAGAGTATACTTTTGGTACATTGGAGTGCCTTGATTCCTCCAAAGTATGCCAGGGAACAGGCCCAAGTTAACAAAAATAATGGTGTTCTGTTGATTGGAATAGTTTGGAGGAAAAATTGGCTCCGGATTTACCAACACTGTATCCTCCACTTAATAAAAAGGTAAAAGATAAACAATGGAAGCGTTGCAGAACAGTACTGATTTTATATATATATATATATGCATTTATCATATCACACTATTATGTTACAATTTGGAGGAATAAGTAAAGTATAGGCCTATACTCTTGTTTACTGACAAAACCTTAGCCTCCTTAATTAATCATCGCTTATTCCGTCACTCAGATTGGATACATGTACAAAGGAGATACTCTAATTCTCTGACAAAACCTTAGCCTTCTTAAGTAAACGCTTATTCCGTCACTCAGATTGGATACATGTACAAAGGGGATACTCTAATTCTCTGACAAAAGCTTAGCCTGCTTAATGACAGGTTTGGTGAGTAGAGGCGCGTGCCGGTCAAGGGTTGTGGTGTGAAAGATAAGGTGGAGTGTATATGGAGGTATCACTCACTAGTTAGTTTTATAAGGAGAGAGAGAGAGAGAGAGAGAGAGAGAGAGAGAGAGAGAGAGAGAGAGAGAGAGAGAGAGAGAGAGAGAGAGAGAGAGAGAGAGAGAGAGATAAGGGAGTGGTAGTCTTTTTGGTGGGTAGGTAGGTAGGTAATTAGCGAGGCACGTAAGAAGGTGTGTATCCTCAAAAGCTAGACAGGAATTCGTAGATAGTAAGATGTATTTGTAAAGTAAAAGATAAATTTGGTTGGTAAACAATACAATAGGTTTGATGAATCTTTGTGTTATATCCCTCTCGGTTGCGATGGTCATTAAGGGGCCAATACACTTTTCACACAATGGAGTGTCTTGATTCCTCCAAAGTATGCCAGGAAACAGGACCAGATGAAAAAAAAAAATAATGGTATCCTGTTGCCTCGAAAAGTTTGGAGGAATCCTTTGCTGCAAATTTACCAAAAGTATATTACCCCCTTAAGATTAGAGGGTTGATGAAGATTTGTGTACATTAATATCAACATGGCAGGAGGAAGAATAGTCTCAATTTTATGTAACAAAGCTTTACAGGGGAGATGAAGTTGTTGGAAAAAAATAAATTAGGAAACTGAAAACTTGATAATAAACAAACACAAATAATGGAGCTAAGAGGGGAATGGATACACAAAAAGACTAGTTACACACACACACACACACACACACACACTCACACACACACACACACACACACACACACACACACACAATGATAATAATGAAGATGGGGGAACAAGTAAAAGCAAAAATAAAATGAGACAATTGAAAAAAGGTGAAAGTGATCGACCCGGTGCCAAGGGGGCGTCAAAACCCATTAGGCAAGTGAGAAGAATGGGCAGTGAGGGAGACAGGTATAGATTAGTGGGTCGACGTTTAGTACCAGTGATCGATGGACAGTTTGCCGAGAGAATGAAGGAGTTAGATAAGAAAAATATAGGAGGGTAGAGACTGACTGACTGTTGAGTAGTTAGGTTGATAAGAAGTGTGTGTGTGTGTGTTGTTGTTTTGTTTTGAGTTGTATGTGTGTGTGTTGTGTTTTGTATTGCTTTGCGTTGTGTGTGTGTGTGTGTGTGTGTTGTTGTTTTGTTTTGCGTTGTGTGTGTGTGTGTGTGTGTGTGTTGCGTTTCGTTGTTTTGCTTTGCGTTTGTGTGTGTATGTGTGTGTTGTTGTTGTTTTGTATTGTATTTCGTTGTTTTGATTTGTGTTGTATGTATGTCTGTGTCTGTGTGTGTTGGGGGGAGGGGGGGCGAGATCAATAGGAGGGTGAAGTGGCAAATCTGTGGTGATGTGGGCGTGTGGAGGGCGGTGGAGTGGAACCAGATAACACCGCCTACTGATTACCGTATTATTACACTGCTTAGGGGAGAGAGAGAGAGAGAGTGTGTGTGTGTGTGTGTGTGTGTGTGTGTGTGTGTGTGTGTGTGTGTGCTAGAGAGAGTCAGTGTGTGTGTGTGTGTGCCAGAGAGAGTCAGTGTGTGTGTGTGTGTGCCAGAGAGAGTCAGTGTGTGTGTGTGTGTGTGTGTGTGTGTGTGTGTGTGTGTGTGTGTGTGTGTGTGTGTGTGTGTGTGTGTGTGTGTGTGTGCCAGAGAGAGTCAGTCTGTTGCGTGTGTGTGTATGTGTGTTATGATATTTATAGTAATTACTTGTGAAAACCTCAACACGAAACATCAAGGTGTGCCACTCGTGTTGTATATGGATGCGACTTTGTATTTACAGCTCACCATAACCTCTGTGTCAGAAGAAGCAAGAGAAGTGAAGGGAAAGGGAGGAGAGAGAGAGGAAGGGCGTAGGCAGGGAGGTGATTGTGACAGATAAGGGACAAAGAAAAGGGATGTATGGGGGGATTGGTTGAGAGAGAGAGAGAGAGAGAGAGAGTAGGGTTGATGATGATGAAAATGAGGGAACAGCAGAACGTTGGCATGTAGAGTTAATTAAGGAGAATGGAAGGGTGGGAGGGAGAAAAATAAAATATAAAAAAATAGGATAGAGAAGATGAGAGAGAGCTTGAGGGATAAAAATAGCAGTTTGAGAAGTAAATCAAAGAAACTAATACACTTATAGAGCAGGAGGATCGAACATGAACAATAAAAATATGATTATTGACCGTAGTATGGCCCAGTTCCCAAGTCGTTACGTATGAGTGTGAATGTGTGGTGTTTGTGTGTGTGTATGTATGATTGTTTGTGTACATAAAGATAATCTAGAAGGAGAAAGGGAAGTGTTGTAGGATGAATGAGAAAGGGAAGTGTGCAGGATGAGGGAGAAATTGAAGTGTGCAGGATGAGGGAGAAATTGAAGTGTTGTAGGATGAGGGAGAAAGGGAAGTGTTGTAGGATGAGGGAGAAAGGGAAGTGTTGTAGGATGAGGGAGAAATTGAAGTGTTGTAGGATGAGGGAGAAATGGAAGTGTTGTAGGATGAGGGAGAAAGGAAAGTGTTGCAAGATGAAGGGAGTGCAGGAATGTGAAGGACAGGTGTTATCAGGTGTCAGAGAAGACGGGAATTGCACCTCTCTTATCAACATTATCAGTATACTCACCACACCTCACTGCCTCCCTCTATTCTCTCTTGTGTGTGTGTGTGTGTGTGTGTGTGTGTAGTAGAGGAGGATGTATAGAGAGGATAGGGAAGAAAGTTAATTAAAGGTGATACAGTGAGTGATTGAAGAAAGGTATAATTATAAAGATTGTTGTTGTTATTTGAGTTGCTTATCATTGCCTCTGTAACCTGTCGTCTGTTTCACCATGAGTGCCAGTCATCGTCTCAAAGCATCATATCATGGCTCTCATTGTGGTGCACCGTCATTGTCTCTTTACCATCGTCATTACTTGCATCCATCAGCACTTCTTGCCACCAGTACTGCCCGTCACTTCTGTTTATCATCTTCGTTGCATGTCATCACCTCCGCTGTTTGTCATAATCCAGGCTTATCATCGTTCCTGCTTATCATCTCTACTGCTTACAATATTTTTTTCCGGCTTATATTTGTATCCCTGTCTGTCACCATCATCACTATACTTCTCACCACCACTACCACTGTTATCATCTTCATCAACTCAACACCACTACTGCTTATCATCACTAACACCATCAATAACAACAGTACAATCCCACCTACCATCAGTACACTAATATTCTCCAAAATACATCATATGAATCCCGACTTGGTTGTGACTTGCCTAATCAAAATCTTCCACCGTCATCATCATCATCTATTTTTCACCCCCGAGTCAATGTCTATAAATGGATAATCTCGCAAGCAAACGGAGTATAAGTAAGACCCAAAGCTGACAGATCTGGGACTGGAAACCACATGTTATTATTATTATTATTATTGGGTGAACCTTTTACAGAGTTCTGAACCTCGGGGCTTGTGTGTGGTGGCTCATTAATTCAACTTCGCCTTGAGGTTAGGTTTTTCATTCTGCTTGTTTGTTTATTTATATGTTTGTTTGTTTATTTATTTATTTATTTATTTATTTATTTATATGTTCTTTTGTTTGTTTGTTTATTTATTTATGTTCTTTTATTTGGGTTCGAGTTACAGTTTAATATTTTTTTTTTTTTTTTTTTTTTAACCTCTTACGATTTCCCATGTCCCTTAAAGTTTGGTTCTATTGTGACGAACGAACAACAATTTAGTTCATCAGAGGAAAAACTTTTACTTAGAAGAAAATTTCAAAAACTTTCTTCATTAATATAGTAACACATTGGTGAGAGTTCGTAAGGTAGTGTTTTGTTGCTTGCTCCTGACGATATTATACAAGTGAAGAGGAGAATAATGACAGCGAGTGTAATAAACAACCCTAATATAATTTCTCCAAGGTTAGCCATTAACAAGTAGAGTGTGAGAGTGACCGTAAGCACCGTAACCACAACCTCTACCATCAACAACAACAACAACAACAACACATCTGTCACCACCAACAACACCAACACACCTATCACCATCACCAACCACAACACACCTATCACCACCAACACACCTATCACCACCAACACACCTATCACCACCAACACATCTATCACCACCACCAACACCAACAACACACCTATCACCACCACCAACACCACCACCACCAACACACCTGTCACCATCACCAACCACAACACACCTCTCAACACCAACACCTATCACCACCACCACCATCACCAACAACAACCTCTATCACCACCAACACACCCTGCCACAACAACACTTATCATTACTACCATCACCACCCACCTTCCACCCAAGGCGACTGACTGCCTGACTGTGGGCGGTGAGGGGCGGGAGAGAGAGAGGTCACCCAGTCGCCCACACCACGCCCACTCTCACTCCCGTCACACACACATACATTTACCACATTGTTACAGTTACAGTAATTTTTCCTCTCGGGTTGTTGTTGCTTTGTCTTTCCATTGTTCTCTGCCAGTTTTGTATTTGTGTATCTATATATATGTTTTTCACTTTTAATGTCTGTCTTTTTAATGTATTTTCATGTGTTGACCATTACCTTTTGTAGACTCGTCCCTCCCTAACTTTTATCATTGTTCGTTATCCTTATCTTATCACGGCTACATATATTATCAGTTTCCATACTACTTTCCTCCTCATCCTCCTTAAGGGGGTGCGGGAGTAGGGGACAGGCTTGGGGGGGGGTTTGGGGGGTGCGGGAATAGGGGGACAGGCTTGGGATGGGTAGAAAGCGTGTCCCCTATTCCCGCAACCCCCTAACCCCCTTCCAAAGCCTGTCCCCCTACTCCCGCACCCCCCAAAACCCCCGCCAAGCCTGTCCTCTACTCCCGCAACCCCCTAACCCCTCCCTCCAAGCCTGTCCCCCTATTCCCCCACCCCCTTAATTAAGCAACACAAAACTTCCCCCTTAACACTGATGACACCCACGTACACAATCATGTCTACCCACTACCCTTTATCACCCACTACCTTTTATCACCCTCTACCCTTTATCACCCTGTACTTGACCTGTAACACCTCCACTTTATTCCCTCCTACTCAGTGACATTCCACACCACTAAACACATCATCACATTGTCATCACTTTATTTATTAGTCTTTGCAATATCACAGTCATCATATTATATCATTGTCTCATTTGTCATCATATGTAATTATTTAGTCTACTGGCGACACCGGTTTGTATGCGTGCCAACTTCATCACTTTCCTGGTATTTGATTCCTTCCTTCGCCTGTCATTCGTCTTTTTTATTTTTTATCGTTCGAGATTTGCTACATCTAGATGGCCGTGGTTTTGCTCCTTCTTTCACTTCCCTTTTTATTGTTGGTTTGTTTGTTTGTTTTTCTAGTGTAGAGTATTTTTTTGACTCCGTTCAAAAGATACTCATTTTTTGCGTCATTATTATTATTATTTTTTTTTTTTTTTCATTCTCTGATGCTTATTTAATGTTTTTTTTTTTTTTTTCAACTCGGGTCTATCTTATCAGTCGGTAGAAGGAAATCAAATAAATTAGTAATGACCTTAAAAAAGTTAGTGTTTTTTCATTCATAGTAATTCGTAGACGTATACAGACATATGCATGGGAAAAATGGTTGCACTTTTGCGAAGAGTAAAATTAAAAAGCCTGTTAAATTCTCTCGGTAATAGCTACAGACCAACCCCCCCCCCCCCCATCCTTTCTGCTTCATTAGAGTAGAAAAGAGCCACGAGGGAAAGAGTCTGATCCGCATAACTGACACCTATCTTTTTTATCTTGGACGTGTTTCAGTCATTAGTTTTGTGAAAGTTGGTGTGTGTGTAGGAATGGCGCGTGAGTATGTGTCTACGGATGAGAGAGAGAGAGAGAGAGAGAGAGGAGAGAGAGAGAGAGAGAGAGAGAGAACGTTATCTTGTGAGTGTGAGCTTTGATGCGTGTACGTGTGTATGTAGGTTTACATTAGTATTAGTAAGTACAATAGTATACTGTACATACACACAGTACAATAAGTATATTAAGGTATACATAACCAGATGTATGCGTGTACTACATGTATTATGTGTATTCCTGGTATGATGGTAGCCAAGTATCTAGGTAATTTGGGTCATGGCAGGTGTGGGCTGATGATGGGGTAGGTAGGTAGGTAGGTAGGGTAAGTGGGTGGGTGGGTAGGTAGGTAGGTAGGGTATGTGGATAGGTAGGTAGGTAGGTAGGGTAGCCTAAGTGGGTAGGGATGGGGAGAAGGTTGGTGGGTGGTGGGTATAAGAGTAGTGAGGTGTTTAATGTGACTATTACCTTCTATCCATATGTTAGTTGTTGGGTCAGTGGTTTACACAATAGACAATAGATTCACAGGTCTGATTATTGTTTGAAGTTAAATTTGATTCAAATATCTGAGGCACATATTCTAAAGAAGAGTATATTTCACTGTAGTTAAATCATAATGTTCAGTTAATAAATAATACCAACTAGGCTTACGGTATGACCACAGGTAACCGATATTATATTTCACAAAGCTTCATTTAAAATATTAGGTGCTTCAAGGGTCAATATTCCATACTTTCCTTGAAAACTTTAAGCATACACACAGAGTCAAATTATATCAGAAGAGTATCCTGGATTTGGTATTGATTAACTGAAGGAGATGTTTGGAGTTAGTTGATACAGAGTGACACTTATGTACTGGTAAACATGTGGGTCAATAGGACAGACTACTATCACCGAGGATTTATTTATGTTATTGAGGATGGAAGGTGCATTTACTGACTCCCTGCACGTCAGTTTATAGGCAAGGGGTGGAGAAAGTTGCGTGGGGTCTTTCATTGTCCTACACTGCAGTAATCATGACAGATGATTTTGCATATAATAATTCTTTTGTTATGGTCGAGGATATAGTAGTAGGTGGCATCATTATCGATCCACACGTACCATCTTCAGTCATTTTTATTTTATATTTATTTATTTTCTATTTTTGAAGGATACTGACACATCTTTACTTATGCTGTTACCGTGTTCCAACATAAAAAAAAAACGTCTAATTTCTTGGAAGTATGTGTTAATTTCTGTGAGTGACCTTCAAGTCGACTACACATATTTTAGCTCAATGTTAGACAAATGCACTTCACCCTCACCACTTCTTAGCCTTGTAGTTTTTGCTTATTGGATGGTCAGAAAAACTTTATGAAAGGTTCTATGACTCACCCAACGCTGTGATGGGTGAATGTGTAGTGATGGGTGGTGGTGGTGGTGGGGGGTCGGGTTGGTTGAGGCTCATTGCACCCACCACACTAATTCAGGTACTCGTGGGGGAATATTCATGTTTAGGGTGGCAAGAGGTGAGTTGGGGGGTAAAATTGGGTTAATCTCCATAAGTGGTGGTGTGAGGTGATTTGTATAAGAGAGAGAGAGAGAGAGAGAGAGAGAGAGAGAGAGAGAGAGAGAGAGAGAGAGAGAGAGAGAGAGAGAGAGAGAGAGAGAGAGAGAGAGAGAATGACTGTTATGTGTAATTAGTGTTGATGATGATAGTTGTGGTTGAGCTTTTAATGGAAATCGTGATAGTGATTAAAACCTGGTGGTGGTGGTGATGATGCAATGTTGAACGTGATGGTGATATGAAACTATTTAATGATGATAGAGATTATAATACGGTTACACAAGACAAGCCCTATAATTCGAAGACATAGTAATAATAATAATGATGATAATGATGAAGATGATGATGAAGATGATGATGAAGATGATGACGATGAATATGATGACGATGAATATGATGACGATGAATATGATGACGATGAATATGATGACGATGAATATGATGAAGATGATGATGATGAAGATGATGATGATGTCGATAATGATGACACGGTGTCTTTGTGGGAATGAAGTCAGGTCAAGATGTTACACCAGTTGACCATTTCACTACCGAGGCCTTCCCCGCAGCTCAAGTCAAAATGTAGAACAGACAGTTTACCAGAATAAACCATACGGCAGCTGACCTGGAGCAGTGAAAGGGATGGGTCATGAATGTTGGGGGTCGCTGGCTGGCTCACTGGCTTATAGTTGATGTGGGGGATCGCTCGCACGGTTGGCCTGTTTGTATTAGTTGCTGCATGGAGTGGCTGGGTAGTAGAAAAATAATAATAATAAAAAAAAAAAAAAAGGCAGAGATAGAAGAAAATTAATTAAAAAAACGAAATGTGGAGAATGAAAACTCATGTTTGTGTGCATTTGTTTACGTGTAGTGTGTGTGTGTGTGTGTGTGTCTGTGTGTGTGTGTGGTGTGTGTGTGTGTGTGTGTGTGTCTCAAGGTTAAGCCATACTTTACAAAATCATTACGTAAAATTGCCATCCTCAGCTGTTTGTGTGTGTGTGTATGTGTGTGTTGTTGCCATCCAAGTCAAGTACTGGTATGTGTGTTTATCTGTCATCCCTCGGGGGGGAACCTAACTACCCTTCTATTGTTACAGCAGACTTGTGTGTTCCTCGTTGTGAATGGAGACCAATACTAACATTGACCCTCCAACTCTACAAGATAATGACAGTGTTTATGTTGGGCCACAAGCCTCGACATTTACCAGTTCAGTCACGCCAAGATAAAAAGTTATAATAAAAAACATTCTGAACCTCTGGAGCTGAACTGGTGACTGTCAGGGAAATGGATATAAAAAGTGTGTACGTGTACGTGTGTGAGAGAGAGAGAGAGAGAGAGAGAGAGAGAGAGAGAGAGAGAGAGAGAGAGAGAGAGAGACGAAGCGAACACGAGTTGACAGAAGGGCCTCAGGTTAGGTTAGGTTAGGTTTGCTGAGAAGTGGTGTAATTATATCCTGTAAAAATCGTAGCTGCTACTCCACATTTAACTTCTGTCTTGTACGTTTTTCTCTATACTGTATATTTCTCTGTTGGTTTACATTTCTACTTTACCATTCCATCTATCCATGACTCATTTATCATTCCCTGACCATCTTCAGTTCTTCCCCTCTCCTTCCTTTTTTTTTTTTTTTTTTTTTTTTTTTTTTGTCTTCCCTCTCTCCTCTTTCGTATTTTTTTTATTATTATGTCTTCCCTCTCTCCTCTTCCATTTTTTTTGTCTTCCCTCTCTCCTCTTCCATATTTTTTTTATTATATTTTCCATCTCTCCGTGTTTCGTTTTTTTTTTTTTTTTTATCTTCCCTCTCCGTCTTCCGTATTTTTTTTCATTATGTTTTCCCTCTCTCCTCTTTCTTCAATCTCTGTTTATCGTGCCATCAGGTCAATTATGATGACACAAGCGAACTATTAAGTAATTACCGCTAACTACCCGTGGTCGGTCCCTTAAAGGTCAATTGGTATAGCCTTATTATGGTGTCTGAGGCCCTAAGTGAGGTTATTATGTCAGAGAGAGAGAGAGAGACGAGAGAGAGAGAGAGAGAGAGAGAGAGAGAGAGAGAGAGAGAGAGAATATCACGTCAGTCATCAGAAAGAGAGAGGGGGGGGAGGGAGAGGTAGGTCACGTCGGAGTCTAAGTAATAAGAGTAACGGGAGTGTGGAGTAAACACTTTTCTTCAACACCTTCAGGGTCAATGTAAAAGCTCTCATAAACACCAACAGTAGTAGTAGTAGTAGTAGTAGTAATAGTGGTGGTAGTTACGTCTGTGTATCTATTCCCACTCCCCTGTTTTTTTTATATTTTTTATGACCTGCTGTATTTGTACGTGTCTCTACATTATTTTGTTTTGCTTTGTGTGTGTGTGTGTGTGTGTGTGTGTGTGTGTGTGTGTGTGTGTGTGTGTGTGTGTGTGTGTGTGTGTGTGTGTCCAAGTACAGTGCACAAGGCAGGACTGAACCGGACTGAACCGAGCCGGGGAGTGTTTATATGCGGAGGGGAATGTTGCTGCTGCTGTTGTTGTTGTTGTTGTTGTTGTTGTGGACTTGTCTGGAATGTGGCGTTGGAATGCATACTCGACTGTGCCAGACCAGACAAAGAGGATGAAAGTAGAGAGTTGGAGGAGGTCATTGTTAACCTACACTGTCTTTTTATTTATGGCTGATGACTGGGAGTATTTGTGTGTGTGTGTGTGTTTTTTTAGTGTTCGATTTTGTACTGTGTTCGATTGATAACTGTGTGTGTATGTATGTATGTATGTATGTGTGTGTGTGTGTGTGTGTGTGTGTGTGTGTGTATATATGCTTGTATAATATTGCGTTCTTTATTTTTTCAATTTTGAGGGTGGATATTTTGTAGAACCAAAAGTGTATTCATTAGACCAACATAATCCTGGAGGCCGAGTTGCCATTTTTGGTACTGAAGAAGAAGCACCGCTGATTGTGCTGAAATTCTAACTATAATGCATATCGAACAGAACAAAATGTAAATATCTCTACCTACCTTAAGGGACCCTGTGATGTAGTCAGAAAATTGGAGTTAAATGAGTCCTTCAATATTGCCACGAAACACTACCTATATGGAAGGAGCTTGTTTCGTGGCATGGTCAAGAGAAATCAGAAGCCTCCAATTTTCATACACGATCACAGGGTCCTTAAGGGGAGATTATTTTGTTGGTGAATTGGAAGGTCCCCTCCAAACTATTCCAACCAACAGACCACTATTATTTTTGCTCATCTAGTCCTGTTTCGTGGCATACTTGGGAGGAATCAAGGTGCTGCAGTGTACCAACAAGAGAATCTCCCCTTAAGAAGACAGTTGGGAATGTTTTGTGAGTGTAATGAGTTTTAAACCTCACCTCTTTACGTTTAAGTTTCTTCACTAACACTTTTTCCCTCCGATACTCACTATGAACCTCATCAGAGCCACTCCACTGTATACGATTAGTTACGCGTCTCTCATTTGCATATATACGCTGGTACGCTTGCTACGCCACCCCTCCAGCACCCACCCCCACCCCACCCCATTCCACTCGCTGGCTCCAAGTGAGGGTGGATGGGGGTCGGCGTTTGGGGGGTGGCTGGGAGTAGATGGAGGGGGTCAAGGTTTGGGTGTATTAGGTAAAGGTGTGGTTTTTGTTCGGTCCGAGTGTGGCTTTCTAGTGTATGTGAAGGATGGCTTTTAAGAGGAACAGTAATATACTTTTGGTTCACTAGGTCACAAAAATACCGGTGCACAATATTGATACGTGAAACATTTTGGACCACATAACGAAAGTCACCGGAATATTGAGGGGATAGTATGCTCTTGGTACATTAGAACGCTTTGATTCATCCCAAAAAAACGCCAGGAAATAGGACCAGATTAACAAAAATAATGGTAATATGTTGTCTGGAATAGTTTGGAGGAATCATTTGCTCCAGATTTACCAACACTGTACTATCCTTTAGATTTCTAGTGTCATCAGTTGTTTGAATGTCTTGGGTACTCAACAAACTCCCTGTGTACATTGGAGGCTACTAATGTCACTTAAATGTCACCTAACTTGGCAAAGAAACACTTCAAGTTTGGTATATTAAGGTAGACTGTATTTTGTTTTCTTTGAATAGTTTGGAGGGGTACAGTATCCCACTAACCCCCCCAATTAGACCACGAGAGAATACCCCTTAATAATTATCTGAGCATATTATCTTGTTCATGTCTCTGTCAATGTTATCTCTTTAATTGGGGTAATTTTTTAGCGTTTCTTATCTTTGTGCATTTTATCTGTTCTGTTCATCCATTACGCCTCACTAATAATCTCTGGGCTCTGATTATACAGAAGATGTAACTTGATAAGGGCCTTGATAAAGAGATAACTTTTCATCTAATCTTCTTCTATATCTTCTCTTTTTTTCACGTCTCCTCTTTCTCTTCACTCCCGTATTCTACAGAAATTTTTCCTACGTAAGTTTTCCTATCATACTTTCAGTCCTCTTCTTTTTAATTTCTTGCCCTAAATCCTTACCTACACATTTTTCATACTCCTCTTCTCGTTCATCCATCTCTCGCATTCGCTATATTCCTCTGCTTCCCTCCTCCATTCTTTACCTCCTCCTCCTCCTTCCATTCTTTACCTCCTCCTCCTTCCATTCTTTACCTCCCTCCTCCTCCTCCTTTCTTTACCTCCTCCTCCTCCTCCTTTCTTTACCTCCTTCTCCTCCTTTCTTTACCTCCTTCTCCTCCTTTCTTATAACCTCCTCCTTCTCCTCCTTTCTTTACCTCCTTCTCCTCCTTTCTTTACCTCCTCCTTCTCCTCCTTTCTTTACCTCCTCCTTCTCCTCCTTTCTTTACCCTCTCCTTCTCCTCCTTTCTTTACCTCCTCCTCCTTTCTTTACCTACTACTCCTTTCTTTACCACCACCTCCTCCTCCTTTCGTTACCTCCTCTTCCTTCATTCTTTACCTCTTCCTTCATTCGTTACCTCCTCTTCCTTCATTCTTTACCTCCTCCTTCATTCTTTACCTGCTCCCTCCTCCATTCTTTACCTCCTCCTTTCTTTATACCTCCTCCTCCTCCTTTCTTTATACCTCCTCCTCCTTTCTACTACTCCTTCTCCATTCTTTACCTCCTACTAATATTACACCAATTGGCTGCTGTGAGTATATAAAGGCCATATGAGGCGAAAGTGTATATATTTTTTTTGCAGCTCGTGTTTTTCCCCCAGTGACCACATGACAGTTGGCAGGACCCTGGGTGGCAGCTTGGCAGGGGGAGTGGCAGGGGAGTGATGGGGACAAGGGAAGAGGAATATGAGAAAGACAGGGGCATTCGTAGGGGAGTGGCAGGGTGAGGGAAGGGAAAATACCTAGAGAAAAGATAGATAGATAGATAGGTAGATAAAGGGAGGAGTAAGGGAATGCTGACGGAATGTTAAGGGCGAGGGCGGGGATGAACAAAGGGAAAGGAGAGAAGGGGATAAGAGAAAAATTGTAGAAAGTAAAGAAATAAGTAATGAGGGAAGGAAGGAGAGAAGTAGAAAAGGGAAGGAACAAGTGAGGAAGAGAGAGGGGATAAGAGAAAAATGTTAGAAAGTAAAGAAATAAGAAAAGAGGGAAGGAAGGAGAGAAGTAGAAAAGGGAAGGAACCAGTGAGGAAGAAGAGAGGGGATAAGAGAAAATTGTAGAAAGTAAAGAAATAAGTAATGAGGGAAGGAAGGAGAGAAGTGGAAAAGGGAAGGAACAAGTGAGGAAGAAGAGAGGGGATAGGAAGGCCAGATACACCCACCATATATAGATCGAATGCTATTGACCTTAGGATGTCTTTCAGCAGTAGCCAGTTTGACTTGAACACACACACACACACACACACACACACACACACACACCATGCATACAGATACACACACTTACACATTCATCATCACACACACACACACACACACACACACAACACACACACACACACACACACACACACAGACACACACAGACTTGCACATTCATAATCACACACACACACAGACACACACACACAGACACACACACACACACAGACACACACACACACAGACACACAGACACACACACACACAGACACACACACACACAGACACACACACACAGACACACACACACACACACACACACACACACACACACAGACACCACACAGACTTGCACATTCATAATCACACACACAACACAACACACACACACACACACACTTTGATGCATACATAATACACACCGACACACACACACACAAACATTCATAAACACAGGCACTCGCAATACATATTAACTTACCAATGTAATCTTCACACAAATATATTACACAGAACCATAAGAATTAGTAAACAAATAATTACGTACGAGGTGAACAGATTA
>JAWQEG010005647.1:0-35000 GCA_033782935.1 Petrolisthes cinctipes
CCATTTACTTAGGACTCTTGTGCTGCTCAGTTGGGAGCTGCGGCACGATTGGGGCCGTCCGGGCCCAGGGGAGACCTTAGGGTTGGTGTGCTTGGCTCATAAGGTTTCTGTTGGCCGAACGACCGAAAACCTTCTGGAAATAGGCGGATGAGACTTATGCGAGACCAAATCACATTACCCTTTCTTTTGTATTATTGGTCTGAAATTGAATTAGAGCGAGATGACTGGTCCATCAGCAAGAAAATTTACATGTACTACATGCAAGGTGTACCGCTGGTGTGAGGACTTCAGCGGGAGGAGTGCGAGCGACCTAGACTCCTCGAGTGTCTGCGACTTTTGCAAACTCGAGGAGAGGTTGATGAAGCACATCTCACTGCTCACGAAGGGAGAACAACTCCCTAAAGGAGGAAGTTCTCCGGATGGACTCACAGAGGTGTGACTGCCATGTGAGAGACAAGGCAGTCCAAGGAGTTTCTTCACCGGAGAGCTCCACAACGGCGGTAAAGAATAATAAGAAGAAGAACAAGAAGAAGAAGAACAAGAAAAAGAACTACAAGAAGAACAACAACAACAATGAAGAGGGAAAAGAGACTGCAGAAGGAAAAGAGACTGCAGAAAAGTGTGATGGAAAAGAGGAGGGGAATATGGAGAAGGGAGAAAAACCCAAGAAGACAGTTGAGGAGGGATTAGAGGAAAGTGAGGAATCAAATAAGAAGGAAAAGAAAATGAAGAAGGAAAAGAGAAGAAGAAGCAACCTGGAGGAAGTGACGAGCCCGGCAGGAATTCAAAACACTCTCGGGTTCCTCACAAGGCATCTCGTGCTCCTACCAAGGAGAGGCCTGTGGATATACACATTGTAGGTGATTCCAGGCACGAGGGCTGCAACCCCTAATGGCAGATCGCCTTCACACTTCTGTGAAGGTGAATTGTTTGCCGGGTTGTGGCAATGCTGACCTCCGAAAGGAAGCTGAGAGGATCCAAACGTCCAGATCTGCTGTCATTGTACTCATGGTGAGTGGTAATGACATCTACCTGAGAAATGGTAGAGTAGGCATGACCGAAGGAGTCCCTCTCGGATGTGCTCGGTGCAGTAGATGACTGTGGGTTAAAAACCCGCAGAAGGGTAGTTGTTGGGCATGCTCCCAAGGAGAGGCCCTTTAGGACTGCTCTGTCAAAGAACATTGCAGTAAATCAGCGCCTGGCTGATTTGTGTACTGCCGAGGGGGTGTTCTTTGTGGACCCCTACACCTCACTCTTTGGTAGAGACGACCTCTACCAGAGGGATGGCACACATCTCTCACTAAAGGGAAAGAAGTGCTTTCCAAATTAATGGAAGACGCTGTCCGACGATGTCTCTGGTGGAATTCTTTCATTTTGTTTTCAGTGAGCATGATTGGGATAAAGCGGTCGATGTTGTCTACTTAGACTTTCAGAAAGCCTTTGATAAGGTACCCCACCGCCGCCTCCTTCGGAAAGTGCGTGCACTGGGCATAGACGGAAATGTGGCAAATTGGATAGAGAACTGGCTAAGTGACAGACGGCAGCGGGTGGTAGTGAATGGACAGGCTTCAGAGTGGGTGCCCGTTACTAGCGGTGTTCCCCAAGGTTCTGTTCTGGGACCACTACTGTTTATCATCTATGTTAATGACGTGGATGGTGACATGGTTGACAAGATTTCCAAATTCGCCGATGATACTAAGCTTGGTATGAATGTCGCGAAAGAAGGAAATACTACCTGCTTACAAGAAGATCTTAGGAAGATCGGGGAGTGGTCTGACACGTGGCAAATGCCATTTGACGTGAACAAATGCAAAGTTATGCATATAGGCCACAGAAACACCCGAACAGAGTATAACCTTAAGGGCAATGCTCTCGTAAGCACTGATACTGAGAAAGACTTGGGTGTAATTATCACCAGCGACCTCAAGTTCTCAAAGCAGTGTACTGAGGCTGAGAAGAAAGCCCAAAGGATGTTAGGGTACATAAAGCGACAGTTTGGATACCGGAACAAGGAGATAGTACTTTGTCTGTACAATTCCTTGTCCGACCGCACCTGGAGTATGCAGTCCAGTTTTGGAGTCCTTCTTACCGAAAGGATCTCACGAGATTGGAACGAGTGCAAGCCAGGGCAACCAAACTTATACCCTCTCTTAGACACAAGAGCTATAAAGATCGGTTGGTAGAACTCGACCTGTTCTCTTTGGAAACCCGGAGACTGCCTGCTCAGCTTATCGAAGTGTTTAAAATACTACGAGGCTTTGACAATGTAGACTACAGGGACATTTTCCAACTCAGTGAGGGCACAACCAGGAATCATGGCTACAAACTTGAACTGAAGCGATACAACCGTGATCTGTGTGGTAAGTTCTTTACATACAGCATCTGCGGTACTTGGAACGCGCTTCCTGCTGATGTAGTCAACAGCAACTCTGTGGACCAGTTCAAGTCCAGATTAGACAAAGCCTTAAATCACCGTCTAGGTGTTTAAGCCGTTGTGCGAGTGTTCCTTGATGGTTTCACATGACACATTCGAGGACGGTCGCCTACTTGCGCAACTAAACCCACAGGTACCCTCTTTGTATGGATCGTAAGGTCCCCTAGGGTAATTCTTTTCCTTGTAACTCCTTGTAACTCTCTCTCTCTCTCTCTCTCTCTCTCTCTCTCTCTCTCTCTCTCTCTCTCTCTCTCTCTCCCCGCTTACAAGAAGATCTTAGAAGATCGGGGAGTGGTCTGACACGTGGCAAATGCCATTTAACTTGAACAAATGCAAAGTTATGCATATAGGCCACAGAAACCCCCGAACAGAGTATAACCTTAAGGGCAATGCTCTCGTAAGCACTGATACTGAGAAAGACTTGGGTGTAACTATCACCAGCGACCTCAAGTTCTCAAAGCAGTGTATTGAGCTGAGAAGAAAGCCCAAAGGATGTTAGGGGTACATAAAGCGACAGTTTGGATACCGGAACAAGGAGATAGTACTTTGTCTGTACAATTCCCTTGTCCGACCGCACCTGGAGTATGCAGTCCAGTTTTGGAGTCCTTCTTACCGAAAAGGATCTCACGAGATTGGAACGAGTGCAAAGCCAGGGCAATCAAACTTATACCCTCTCTTAGACACAAGAGCTATAAAGATCGGTTGGTAGAACTCGACCTGTTCTCTTTGGAAACCCGGAGACTGCCTGCTCAGCTTATCGAAGTGTTTAAAATACTACGAGGCTTTGACAATGTAGACTACAGGGACAATTTCCAACTCAGTGAGGGCACAACCAGGAATCATGGCTACAAACTTGAACTGAAGCGATACAACCGTGATCTGTGTGTAAGTTCTTTACATACAGCATCTGCGGTACTTGGAAAGCGCTTCCTGCTGATGTAGTCAACAGCAACTCTGTGGGACCAGTTCAAGTCCAGATTAGACAAAGCCTTAAATCACCGTCTAGGTGTTTAAGCCGTTGTGCGAGTGTTCCTTGATGGTTTCACATGACACATTCGACCGTCTAGGGTGTTTAAGCCGTTGTGCGAGTGTTCCTTGATGGTTTCACATGACACATTCGAGGACGGTCGCCTACTTGCGCAACTAAACCCACAGGTACCCTCTTTGTATGGATCGTAAGGTCCCTAGGGTACTTCTTTTCCTTGTAACTCCTTGTAACTCTCTCTCTCTCTCTCTCTCTCTCTCTCTCTCTCTCTCTCTCTCTCTCTCTCTCTCTCTCTCTCTCTCTCTCTCTCTCTCTCTCTCTCTCTCTCTCTCTCTCTCTCTCTCTCTCCCCGCTTACAAGAAGATCTTAGGAAGATCGGGGAGTGGTCTGACACGTGGCAAAAGCCATTTAACGTGAACAAATGCAAAGTTATGCATATAGGCCACAGAAACCCCCTGAACAGAGTATAACCTTAAGGGCAATGCTCTCGTAAGCACTGATACTGAGAAAGACTTGGGTGTAACTATCACCAGCGACCTCAAGTTCTCAAAGCAGTGTATTGAGGCTGAGAAGAAAGCCCAAAGGATGTTAGGGTACATAAAGCGACAGTTTGGATACCGGACAAGGAGATAGTGCTTTGTCTGTACAATTCCCTTGTCCGACCGCACCTGGAGTATGCAGTCCAGTTTTGGAGTCCTTCTTACCGAAAGGATCTCACGAGATTGGAACGAGTGCAAGCCAGGGCAACCAAACTTATACCCTCTCTTAGACACAAGAGCTATAAAGATCGGTTGGTAGAACTCGACCTGTTCTCTTTGGAAACCCGGAGACTGCCTGCTCAGCTTATCGAAGTGTTTAAAATACTACGAGGCTTTGACAATGTAGACTACAGGGACATTTTCCAACTCAGTGAGGGCACAACCAGGAATCATGGCTACAAACTTGAACTAAAGCGATACAACCGTGATCTGTGTGGTAAGTTCTTTACATACAGCATCTGCGGTACTTGGAAAGCGCTTCCTGCTGATGTAGTCAACAGCAACTCTGTGGACCAGTTCAAGTCCAGATTAGACAAAGCCTTAAATCACCGTCTAAGTGTTTAAGCCGTTGTGCGAGTGTTCCTTGATGGTTTCACATGACACATTTGAGGACGGTCGCCTACTTGCGCAACTAAACCCACAGGTACCCTCTTTGTATGGATCGTAAGGTCCCCTAGGGTACTTCTTTTCCTTGTAACTCCTTGTAACTCTCTCTCTCTCTCTCTCTCTCTCTCTCTCTCTCTCTCTCTCTCTCTCTCTCTCCCCGCTTACAAGAAGATCTTAGGAAGATCGGGGAGTGGTCTGACACGTGGCAAATGCCATTTAACGTGAACAAATGCAAAGTTATGCATATAGGCCACAGAAACACCCGAACAGAGTATAACCTTAAGGGCAATGCTCTCGTAAGCACTGATACTGAGAAAGACTTGGGTGTAACTATCACCAGCGACCTCAAGTTCTCAAAGCAGTGTATTGAGGCTGAGAAGAAAGCCAAGGATGTTAGGGTACATAAAGCGACAGTTTGGATACCGGACAAGGAGATAGTACTTTGTCTGTACAATTCCCTTGTCCGACCGCACCTGGAGTATGCAGTCCAGATTTGGAGTCCTTCTTACCGAAAGGATCTCACGAGATTGGAACGAGTGCAAGCCAGGGCAACCAAACTTATACCCTCTCTTAGACACAAGAGCTATAAAGATCGGTGGTAGAACTCGACCTGTTCTCTTTGGAAACCCGGAGACTGCCTGCTCAGCTTATCGAAGTGTTTAAAATACTACGAGGCTTTGACAATGTAGACTACAGGGACATTTTCAACTCAGTGAGGGCACAACCAGGAATCATGGCTACAAACTTGAACTAAAGCGATACAACCGTGATCTGTGTGGTAAGTTCTTTACATACAGCATCTGCGGTACTTGGAAAGCGCTTCCTGCTGATGTAGTCAACAGCAACTCTGTGGACCAGTTTCAAGTCCAGATTAGACAAAGCCTTAAACACCGTCTAGGTGTTTAAGCCGTTGTGCGAGTGTTCCTTAATGGTTTCACATGACACATTCGAGGACGGTCGCCTACTTGCGCAACTAAACCCACAGGTACCCTCTTTGTATGGATCGTAAGGTCCCCTAGGGTACTTCTTTTCCTTGTAACTCCTTGTAACTCTCTCTCTCTCTCTCTCTCTCTCTCTCTCTCTCTCTCTCTCTCTCTCTCTCTCTCTCTCTCTCTCTCTCTCTCTCCTCTCTCTCTCTCCGCTTACAAGAAGATCTTAGGAAGATCGGGGAGTGGTCTGACACGTGGCAAATGCCATTTAACGTGAACAAATGCAAAGTTATGCATATAGGCCACAGAAACCCCACGAACAGAGTATAACCTTAAGGGCAATGCTCTCGTAAGCACTGATACTGAGAAAGACTTGGGTGGTAACTATCACCAGCGACCTCAAGTTCTCAAAGCAGTGTATTGAGGCTGAGAAGAAAGCCCAAAGGATGTTAGGGTACATAAAGCGACAGTTTGGATACCGGAACAAGGAGATAGTACTTTGTCTGTACAATTCCCTTGTCCGACCGCACCTGGAGTATGCAGTCCAGTTTTGGAGTCCTTCTTACCGAAAGGATCTCACGAGATTGGAACGAGTGCAAGCCAGGGCAATCAAACTTATACCCTCTCTTAGACACAAGAGCTATAAAGATCGGTTGGTAGAACTCGACCTGTTCTCTTTGGAAACCCGGAGACTGCCCTGCTCAGCTTATCGAAGTGTTTAAAATACTACGAGCTTTGACAATGTAGACTACAGGGACATTTTCCAACTCAATGAGGGGCACAACCAGGAATCATGGCTACAAACTTGAACTGAAGCGATACAACCGTGATCTGTGTGGTAAGTTCTTTACATACAGCATCTGCGGTACTTGGAAGCGCTTCCTGCTGATGTAGTCAACAGCAACTCTGTGGACCAGTTCAAGTCCAGATTAGACAAAGCCTTAAATCACCGTCTAGGTGTTTAAGCCGTTGTGCGAGTGTTCCTTGATGGTTTCACATGACACATTCGAGGACGGTCGCCTACTTGCGCAACTAAAACCCACAGGCTCTTTGTATGGATCGTAAGGTCCCCTAGGGTACTTCTTTTCCTTGTAACTCCTTGTAACTCTCTCTCTCTCTCTCTCTCTCTCTCTCTCTCTCTCTCTCTCTCTCTCTCTCTCTCTCTCTCTCTCTCTCTCTCTTCATTTTCTTTTTCCCCTCTCCACATAGGCCTTCTTGTTGTTGGTGACTGTTGTTGATGTCGGCTTTGTGAAAAAAGTTTTTGGTGTCGTCCTGCTGAACCAAACTTCCCTGACCTAGAAGATGTCGGTGTCTTGGCAACGTGAGGTGTGTTGGTGAAATAGGTCGAGGCGAGGTGAGGCGGACATCCACCACCAGTCCATGATGACAGGGGGTGGTGAGTTGATAGGTGTGGTGTCAGTAGTCCTCCTCCTCCTCCTCCTTTTCCTTATCGTCTGCTATTCCCCTTCATCTTCCAGGAATATGTTGTTGGTGGACAGTCCTTCGCAGTGGTGGAGGTGCAGCAGGAACTGGCGTTGGTGTCCTCCTCCATCACTGGGTCTTTTAGTGAAGGCTTAGGTGATGGTAGTGGTGCCTTCCCACACTTCCCCAAGTTGAGTGGGCGAAGCAGCAATAAGGCCGATTCACACGACCCGTTTTCGTTCCGACAGGCAGGCAGCCTGCTTGACGCCATCAACAATTCTTAAATGCATTTTAATGTAACTGTTGACACAACCCGTCACCCTGTCAGCGGCAGCCATCCTTCGGCCGACTAACACGGATCGGATTCCTTCTTGAGAATACCTGGCCCGTTAAACGGCGGCTTGATGGCGCCTGGCAGATGGGTGATGAGCCGTGTGTACACTGGCTCAAAAACGGCCACAAACGGTCAGTATGAATACATAGTCACTAAATGACACCGAGCTGGCGGCCTGCCTGTCGGAACCAAAACGGGTCATGTGAATCGGCCTTTAACCGGCGGCGGGGGTAGGCTAGAGTCGGGGTTGGTGACGAATTCGCTCTGCTCCTCCCTCGTTCCTTGGTGGTGGTGGTGGTGGTGGTGGTTGTAGATCAGGAGAAATGGTTATTGGTGCTAAACCATTCCTCCTGAAGATGTCCTGGAGGAGGTCGGAAAGATGACCCAGCACTTCTTCAGCTAAGGCACCAGTAGTCTTGGTGCAGACGGTGACGATGTCTGCCTACTGCTGCCGTCGCTGAGATGTTTGGGAGTCTGCCATCTTGTTACGCGGGCGTGGAGTGAGCCGAGGACTTTTCCACCATCAAGTCCGGCTACGTGGGTAGCCTCCACGCCCTTCCTCCACGGTGAAGGACACCTTCTCCCCATCCCTCAATAATGGTGGTGAGGTCATGGCGGCAAAGAGAAGGATGCCCTTCCTGTGGATGAAGTAGTCGTGGTTGTCTACAACTGGTCAAGGGCTGATTCACACGACACCGTCACGTCACATCACATCACGTCACCGTCCCGTCAACCGTACATGTATCACGTCACGTCACCTTTTCGTCAAAAGCTTCGTGCAATTCTCACTCATCCTTCAAACATAATGGCATCACATAGGCTTGGGTTGAAAAAGCTGATAATAATTGTACTGTTAGATGAAGAGGAGCAATTATACTAAATAAAGAAGAGGATATAGATACATAAATCCCTTAGGAAATACTGTACAAGTACAGTCGTGGTCAAATATAATCATCCATATAGAGGTAACTGACATAAGAATTTGACAGCTTCCCTCTGTTAATTAGCTGATAAACTTTCCAATAAATAGGTTAAGTACCATCTTATAATTTAAAACAAGCAGCTACTTAAAACAATAACATATGTGAACGTGAAAACATTAGACAGTAAATTGTTTGAGATACCCATGATTATTATTGACCACGACTGTACAATGTGAATATTGGACACTGTACAAAGAACTGGAAGAAGACGAGCACACATTTTTCCAGTACTTCAGAATATCAAGATTCATATTTAACTGTCTATTGAAAAAAAGATAGAAAAAGACATTGTCAAGAAAAACATTATTTTCATACAGGCAATTAAATAAAAAGAAATACTGGTTGTATGCTTAAGGTCAGTACCAACACAGCACGTCACGTCAAAATATTCTTGGTGAGAATCCGTGCCGTGACGTGACGGTGCCGTGATGTGACGTGACGGTGTTGTGTGAACATCACTGTTTGTTTACTCAGAAGAAATTTTGACGTGACGTAACGTGACGATGTAGTGTGAATCAACCCTAAGGGGTTAATACACTTTTGATTCATCAGAGTGCCTTGATTCCTCCAAAATATAATTATATGATATGACACAGGACCTGATGAACTAATGGTGTCCTGTTGCTTGGAATGGTTTGGAGGAATCAGTTGCTCCAGATTTGCCAACACTGTGCTACCCCATTTATTAAGATAAGGAACTACACAGTGTTTTTATATTGTCGTAGGCAATTGAAACTTTAATGCAATTTATTGGTTACAAATCCTGGAGTAATACAGCACTTGTGTAGGTGAAATACCACGGTTTAGTTCTTAACTATAACCTTGTATTGGTGCACGGATAAAGCCCCAGTGGACAAAACACTAGCGGACAGAACCCCAATGGACAGAAACGCAGTAGACAAAACCCCAGTAGACAAAACACCAATTGACAAAACCCCAGTAGACAGAACCCCAGTTGACAAAACCTCAGTCAAGTATAAAAAAAAAATATGGTTGCAAACACATGAGTCTATTTGTTATGTAAATAAAAATATACAAATCACATAATTATGAAATATAAAGTAAATAACACACATGATAAAAATATCATGATAAGTTACTAGTCTGTTTAATTAAGGTGGTAATTCTTTTTTGGTACATTGAAGAGCCTTGATTCCTCCAGAGTATGCCAGGAAACAGGACCAGAAGAGTAAAAATAATGGTGTTCTGTTGCTTGGAATTGATTGGAGGATTCAGTTGCTCCAGATTTACCAACACAAAGCTTTCCCCTTAAGGGATTAGTGTAGTATTGATTAATCAAATTATTCCTCTCAACTCTTCCACCCGCATATAGGGAGTATTGCCTGCAGTGATGTGAGCAATACATTAAGGGTTTTGGCGCCCCTTCGGCCCAAGCCATTCCTTTTCAGTTCTTCAACTGTCCCTCTTTTCATTTTATTTCCTTCCTGCTTGCTGTCACACCTCTCTATCATCTTTTTTGGCGCTATATGACCTCGCTGTTGCGTGGCCTAATATCAATCACTCAATCAATCAATTTCAACTTTTCCAGGCAATATATAGACCACCATTTGTTTTGCTAATCTGGTCCTATTTCCTTGCAAACTATGGAAAAATCAAGGCGCTCTGATGAATCAAAAGTCTACAATCATCTTAAAGCGAATACATGAATCAATTATTGATAGTAGGAAATCTTTCACACTCTTTGACCCTGATTGACGGCCAGAACACAAGTTTACAAGACATTCATTGAGAGGCTTCTATGCTTTGTGGTATTGTTTAAGAGGTCGTTTCCCAATCTGGTCCAGTGTGTGTTTGTTTTTTTGTTTTTTCTACCCTGGAGACAGGGTTTATGAAGCCAAGATCAACTCCAATTCACACACACACACACACGTCACGACTTGAGAACTGAAACCCGGTCACAGAGAGAGAGATTGCATTGCAGTGGCAGCGAGCACCGCATTCTGTTGCAAGGTTGTAATCACAGTTCAGATACTTGGGTGGAGGTGACCATTGAATAATGAATTATTCCACCCTTCACATCCTTTATTATTATATATTATTATATATATATTATTATTAAAAGTCAGAAGAAGGAAAGATGTGGTACCCGTGGGTATGATATCGATGCACTTAGAAGGGAAGGAGAGGAAAGGGAAGAGTTTCGATTAGAATGCAGAAATAGGTTCTTGGTGCTGGATGCGTTGGAAGAGGGGGAGAGAAGCGTGGATGAGGTGTGGGGGGATGTGAACAAAATTTTGCATGAAACTGCTGATCGTACGATCGGAAGAAGACGTAGATGTAGGAGAAAGACATGGATGTCAGATGAAACGTGGGATATGATAAAAAAAGAGACGTGAAGCGAAATTGAGGAGTGAGATGCATTGTGATGATGATAATGAGATTGAGATAGCAAGAGCTGAGTATTGGAGTTTGCATTCAGAAGTCAAAAGGTTGGCAAGGAGAGATAAAAGAAGATATGTAGATGGAAAGGTTACAGAAACTGAAATTTTAATAAATAGAAATGATGGACAGAGTCAAAGGATAGCATATGAATCAATTAGAAAACTGAGTGGCAATGCAAAGAAACGCAAGGAAATACCTGTTAGAGATAGGGATGGTAATTTACTGACTAAAGATGGAGATATTAAAAACAGATGGAAAGAGCACTTTGAGATAGTTCTTAATAAGCCAATACCGCCTGAAGAAGACATACCACCTGCTGAGGAAGATTTAAATATAGAAACAGGAGAGATAAGGATGGGGGAAGTGGAGAAGGCAATGAAACAGTTAAAGAATAATAAAGCACCAGGGGAGGATGGTTTATTTCCAGAAATGTTTAAAGTGGAGGAGGATAGATTAACAATGATCTTGACCAAGTTATTCAATAGGATATGGGTAACAGGAATAATACCATCAGATTGGAAGTATGGTGTGATTGTTAAAATTCCCAAGAAAGGAGACCTGAGTGAATGTGGTAATTGGAGGGGAATCACTTTGTCACCGATAGCCTTGAAAGTGTTTAGTAGAGTGTTGTTAAATAGGCTGGAGCCAGTGGTTGATGATATACTTAGGAACGAGCAGGCCGGTTTTAGAAAGGGACGTGGTTGTAATGATCAATTTTTTATTATTAGGCATTTAATGCAACAAGTAAATGAAATGAGAGTTCCGTTGAGCTTTTGCTTTGTTGACTTCGAAAAAGCATTTGATAGTGTTTCGAGAGGGACTATGGGGAAGATTATGAGGCTTTATGGAATACCGGAGGAGTTTGTGAAGGTCATTACGAACATGCATGATGGCACATTTTGTAAAGCGATGGTTGATGGTTGTATGAGTGATCCGTTTGAAGTCAAGTCAGGTGTGATTCAGGGTGGCATCTTGTCACCTTTGTTGTTCGTATTGGTCATAGATTACGTAATGAAAAGGGTTGGTACAGAAACTGGTGCAGGTATACTTTGGGGAGAGAATGGTAAGCTCTTGGACCTGGATTATGCAGATGATATAGTTTTGATGTGTGATGGGCCGGAGGAGATGCAGAGGGTGTTGAATTGTTTAGTGAGAGAGGGCTTAAGGGTGGGTTTGGTTATTAATTGTGGAAAAACTGAAATTATTAATATGAACATGGAAAATGCACAGGACTGTATGATTGGAGGTGTGGTGGTAAAGCAGGTTGAAACGTTTAAATATTTGGGTACCTGTTTAACGAAGGATGGTTCTTTGACCTTAGAATACGAAGAAAGGTTAAGAAAGGCAAATCAGGCAATGGGAATGCTTAAAACTGTTGGGAATAATAAAAATTGTTCTGTGCATACAAAAATGTACAGTACAGCGAATATGGACCGTAAATTCTTGGTGTTTGAAAATAAGGTACTTAGAAGAATATTAGGAATTAAGTGGTGGGATAGGATATCGAATAGCAGAATTAGAGAAATAACAGGGGTGCAGCCAGTTGATGAATATTTAGGATATCACGTTGGAAGTGGTTAGGTCATGTGTATAGAAGACATGAGATAGTACGAGATACAATAGGGTGGGTAGCACATGGTACAAGAAGAAGAGGAAGGCCTAGGGAGACGTGGGTGAGAACAATGAGGCGGGAAGCGGGAGATGAATGTTGGGGAGATTTTGAGGAGTTAGCTCAGGATATGGTGTGGTGGCACGAGTTCATTGAGGCCCTATGCATCCCCGTGGGTGCTACAGGAAATGATTGATTGATTGATTGACATATAGGTAACTAAAATAAATTGCTGTCAAATTATTTCATGCTCACATATTATGTTATTGTTTTGAAAAGTGAGTAGCTGTTTGTAGTAATTTAAAAAATGGCACTCTTTATTGGAAAATCTATCAGCAACCGAACAGAGGGGAACTATCACCCCATTGTGGATGATTATTACTGACCACGACTGTACGTATGGAATTGTTTCAGACTCTGTCAATGTGGGGGAGAGGGAACAACCAGGGTCACATGTGTACCAATTGTCACCACGGTCCTACGACAACCAAACCCGGCTGACTGTGTGGCTGAGGGAAGCAATACAGGATGAGGAAGAGAATACAGACCAATATCTTGTTACCAGTCTCTCTGCCTTCACACTCTGTATGTGGTTCCATGTGGTGACCTTCCTTGACCTCAGTTGTCTACTTAGCTATGCACTCAGCGCTCAGGACGATAATGTTATCCATGTCTGTAAGTGAGGTTGGTAGTACACTTGCAGACATACTATATGAAACATACATACTTCAAACGTGGCCCCTCATTAACACAAGGCTAGGATAAGATGTTTTGTATAAGGCATGTCCTAATCTATGCTTGATAAGGTGATTGTTTTATGTGTCTGTTTCATATGTTCACAACTGTACTCCTACATGTGATACCATCTAGCGTAGCCTATAAATAGTTTTCTCTCACTCTAATGTTTAAGGCTATATACTGTCCACCTCTGAAAATTGACAATGCATATCTTTGGATAATTAATATTAGAGGATACAGATGCAAGCCCTTTCTAGTGATTTTGCCCGATCATTTTTATGCAGGTAATGTGAATCTTCCACTTAAATTTTGCCTTGAATTCAATTGCACGACAGTACTTTCTCCCTTCCAGCTAGAAAAAACTCTTAAAGCCCATTATGCTGTCTATACTTTGTTGAATTTTCTTATCGTTGTTTATCTGCAGTCACACGGCCTGACGGGTTAGAAGTGGACTACATAGGTCACAACGTACAACATCACCTGAAGCTACGGCCAATATTTTGGTACTCAGCCTGCCTGGTGGTGGATGAGGAACAGGTGGGTGTGTGGGTAGCTGGAAGGGGTCAGCACCACCCATCCTCCAACCCACCCCTGCTCCTCAACGGGTCCCTAGTGGCTTCATCGGCAATCAGGCATTCATAGGACATCCCACAGGCCTAACACTATGGCCAACTGCTCTATCCCCTCATCAGGTGCAGGGTTGGTCTGCGTGTCAACAGCAGGACGTAACAGCAGTAATGATAGCCTGGGAAAACCTGAAGTGGACAGTTCACAATGAGTCTGGTAGTGTCACCATTCACCACGACGGCCACTGCAATCAAGGACATCACAGCAAGGCAGAGTTATTCTTCTTTACTAATATGCTATCATGGTCTGAGGCACATACTTTCCTTCAGAGATCCGAGATGGTGATGGCTGCCCCGAGTGATGAGCAGGAATGGAGACAGGTCACACAACTCACATTCTACAGGCCTCAGTGTAGCAATGCATACTCAGAAGGGGTGAGCATATGGTTGGGTATCTTTGTGAACGAAACATCTCAGATGGCCCTTAGTGAGGATTATAATAAGAATTTCTATGACTTCCTGGCCATCCGCATGGAGAGGCTGACAGGGAATCCTGACTCTTACCCAGTGAGCCAGGACCAGCAAAGGTCGTGGCACCAGGAGAACCAGGACAGTGAGTTGTGTTTCATTGCTCGTTATATCCGCCCACCACAGCCTATCCGCTTGATGGGACTGTGCCCAGTCAGCGCCTCACTTTGGTCTAAGGAAATCAACTTCGTGGTAAGTTCCTCTGCTCTCAAGGATAGCAACAACAGTAGCATCTACTTACATGGATATGGTCGTTACCACATCATCTGGGACAAAGTGAGTGAATCATGGTGCCTGAGATGGGAAGGAGAGGGTTGGAATCCCCTGGCTTGTACAAAAACACTCCTGCCTCCATTGGGTCGACATCCTTGGAAACTGCACACCGAATTTTGCAACAATACCATGAACAGCACACAGATAATGGTTCTCAGCACCTGTACCTCTGATAGATTTACATGTACTGACTCCACATGTATCAATCTATCACAGCGCTGTGATAACGTTATCGACTGTAGCGACGGAATAGCTGAGAGGGACTGCTTCACCTGCATCACACCCCAGGGCTATGTGGATTCCATGCCCCCAATGATCCCTGTACAGATCTCCGTGGAGGCTGAGGTGACAGACCTGGGGCAGACTGACCTACTGGCATCCACCTTGACACTCACTGTCACATTGATGCTCAGCTGGATTGATGAATGTCTAGAGTTCCATCATCTACAGAATGACACAGATGGTGCGCTGACAACGGTCGTCCTCAAACTAGACCAAAAGGTGAGACACATAATTTCAGTGGCCTCCACTAGTAACGAGCACACCGTCCATTGGATTTAGCGAAATATGACACCACTGTGTTTGTTAACTTGTAGTATTAGTATGTGATTGGACAGAACTCACCCATGTTAATTAAAGGATTTACCATAAGAACGCCATGTAAACAAACACAGTGGTGCCACATATTGTCAAACCCACCAGATACTGATTGATACTAGTGGAGATAAGTGTTCATATAGACAGTATATATTTATTACTACACCTTCACACATCCTCGCTTTTACTCCAACTATCATTTCTCATTTGGGGTTTTTCCAGTATTCGAGGATTCTGGAACGAAATCTGTACTCATAAGTAATTCACAGATAATTTCAGTATATATATGTAAATGGAAGAAAATTTTTACTCAATCTTGTTTAAATGTAAGAAGTGTCTTAGAATTATAGAAAGGGAGCTTATGCTACATAATTGCTTCGACCAAGTACAGTAAAACATTTATTACACCATATTCTACCGTATTTAATTCAGACCCACGCATACTTAAGGAGGCACTCGGTCGATGCAATCACTGATACAAAGGCATGTTTTTTTTTTTTTTTTTTTTTAATTCATTGCCCCATAGCGTCAGTCAATAGGCAGACAACAGTACACAAGGGTAGGCGGGACTCACGAGAACCCAATGACCACACACACACACAAGCACACACACATGTGCACACACACACACATCACGAAAACATAACAGAATGAAGCACAAGTATACAGACAAATATTTACATCATGACCTACTTAAATCCACCAAAACGAGGGTGGCGCACCAGAAGTTCCTCCAGAACCTGATGGTTCAGCAGGTGTCAACAAACCACATCAAGTGGCAGGCCCTGGGGCAGCAAGTGTCGGACAGTGGGGCAGGCTAGGCAATAGTGCTCTATAGTGTTAGCACGAGGCGCTCGACACAAGCGACACTCAGTGAAGGGAGGCTCACCCTGCATCCCAGCAACCTGCCACGGTGGCCGGTAGCCAAGCCTCAAACGAGCAGAGACTACATTGTGCCTCCGAACCATGAGGCCTCGACGACGGTAGGAAAATTTGTGACGGTATACAGACTCGTAATGGGTGATGGAGATGCATCCCTGCGTCGCCGTACAGGAAGGAGAGCGGCGGAGCGGACTTTAGAGAGGTAACATGTCAGGGAGAGAGGACGTCCAGCACCACGAGGAGGCAGATGGCAGGCTTCCTTTGCGAGTCTGTCAACTGTACCATTGTGACGTAAACCTACATGGGATGGCACCCATAAAAATTTGACAGTCAATTTACGATGACGCATTAAGGCCAAAAACGATAAAATCTGCTGAATAACAGTAGAGTGTGTGGGCTGAACACTAGAGAGGGAATGAAGGGTAGGGTTGGAGTCACAAAAAATGGCAGCATTCACTCCACGTTGACAAACAGCACTAACAGCATCCAGAATGGCATACAGTTCACACAATGTTGAGCTAGAGTGGTTACAGAGACGAAGGCCAACCCAGCCCCCTGGAGGTGACTCCAGGTCAGGCGAGAAAACGGCACAACCTGCTGCACCATCCACCTGCATTGAGCCATCAGTGTAGAGGCAGTATGGATCTGTGATGGAGGAAGTCACTGTTTCTATGTGTTCCAGAGCCAACTGCCGCTGTAGAGAAGGCAGCTCCGACTTGGAAGTAGGTGTAAAGCTCACATCAGGTGTTGGTAGCATCCATGGAGGGGGCCCTGGGGGGACGTCTGCAACCATTATATCTATATTAAGACCACGGAGCACAGAGGAAACAGACCTTATAAGAGTACGTCCAGCAGGCAGTATGGGAGGGACCGGGTAGTTTGGTCTAAGAGAAGTCCTGACTAACTAAGAGTAATTGGGTGAAAGATGTGGGAAATGGAGGCACTTGACAGTGAAGCAAGTAACATTACAATAAATTCTCTCGATTAATGGTGGAAGACGCAACTCACACTGCATGTTCACTATCCTGGTCGATATTAGACAACCGAGAATTATTCTCATTGCTCTATTCTGAAATTTTTCTAAAGTTTCAAGAGTAGCCCTAGGAAGTTGAATCAAAGCAGGGGAAAGGTAATCAACAACTAAACGGATAAAAGCAATATAGATGGTTCTGGCTACTGGGATGGAGATCCCCGAGGAGTTGTTAGTGAGCCATTGAAGTGGTGTAAGTCGGCGCTGGAGACGACCCAATAAGTCCTGGACAATGGGATGGTCTTGAGGTCTGGCAGGGACAATCGGCCAAATATTGACTGGCGCGCCCAGGTAGCGATACTGGGAACAAATGGGAATGACAGTCCCTCCAATGGTGAACACTGGCTGAGCTTGAGGAAGGCGGCAGGTGAATATTCTGCTCTTATCTGGGGAGACAATAATGCCACAGTGAAAGGAGACCACAGAGAAGAAGTCAAGAAACCTCTGGAGATCCCTTGGTGAGGTAGAATGAACACAGATATCATCAGCATAGCATGTAATTGTAGTTTCAGGAATATCAGGGAGAGAAGTGAGCAACCGATGCATCAGAATATTAAATAACAATGGGCTGAGAACACCACCTTGAGGTGTACCAAGATGAAAACTGCGCAAAGGACTGAGTGCACCACTGAAAAACACACGGGAGGTCCTGTTACTCAGGTAGCCCCGAATCCACCGTAGTAGATTACCCTTTATCCCAAAGTCAACCAGTTGATCCAAAATGACGTCTCTATTAGCAACATCGAAGGCACTTCGAAGGTCAATGAAGGCCACCACACTGTCCCTGGAAAGGCGAGAGTACAGATCGACTAGGCAGTGATGTGTGCTCCGCTGGGGAAGGAAACCAAACAGCATGGAGAAACGCGATCCTGCAGTCTGTACATGAGACGATTGAGTAAGATTCTCTCCATAACCTTACAGAAACAGGAAGTAAGGGAAATAGGCCTGAACTTCGCAGTGCCGGGCTTAGGGATGGGTATTATTGTGCTGCTGGTCCAGGCTCGTGGTACACAACCGTCACGAAGACAAAGATTGTACAGTCGAAGTAGAGGGTTCCCAGGAACTTGTTGAAGTAGGCGCAGCACAGCATAAGTAATACCATCATCACCAGGAGAAGAAGCTCTACCCCGAGAGAGAGCACGGCGCAACTCCTCCTCAGTTATCTCCTCTGCATCATCGTCATCATCTTGTAACAGAGCAGACATTAGACGTAGCCGATACAAAGGCATGTGTACAGAGAGGCCCTCACACTCACACAGTAAAGAACTCATATACAGGGTGTCTCAAAATTCGTACACTAAATTTAAAGGGTAAGTTATGTAGTGAAAAATAAACACATTTTATTATATACAATGTGTTCTACAAATGAGTTATTTAGGAGATGAACGACTATTATGAATTGTAGCGACTGTGTTGGTAAAACTGAGAGAGAGAGAGAGAGAGAGAGACAGAGAGAGAGAGAGAGAGAGAGAGAGAGAGATGGTTTCGTTTTATGGAACATCAACTCCCCTGCTTCTCCTCTGTGAATGCATGCAAAGAAGAAATAGATTTAGGGCTTTATGCCTATCGACTCATTGTGTTGGTCATTAAGGCAGTCAGTATTGTTACATCAACATATCTTCCCCCAGCCTACAAGGTTGCTATCCTTGTTCTTACAGCCGGGTACTTACTTACTGCTAGGTGAACAGGGACATAGGGGGCTGGGAGCATACAGTTATCAACGCGACTACAGTTTGGATTCGAATAACCTGCGAAGTCACGAAACACGAACAAACCATAACAGCTAAACCGAGCTGCACTGTCGAACACTCTTTCACAGGCTACGTTAATTGTTTTCTTTTTTCTTTTTTTATATATATACTTCAACCTCGAGTTTGTAGGCTGTCAGTAGCCAGTGACTCTTGCGAGGCCCCAAGATTATTGGGTGTCGCACTAGACGAGAGAGTAGAGCTTCGTGGTGATGTTGGTACCGTAGCTTCTCCTTTGCCCCACTAGATGACCACACCTTATTTATACACGTCACTATCAGGAGACAAGAGGAGTTACACACACACACACACACACACACACGCTAGATGAGACAGTGGAGCATCGTGGTGATGTTGGTACCGTAGCTTCTCTTTTGCCCCACTACTATCCGTTTCAGCGCCGGACAGACGCTGTTTTTCGCAAATATCTCCTAAACGATTCGTTGTATCAATATAATATTTCAACACACTATCTTTAACACCCGGGCATAATTTATGGCTGACATACCATATACCTATATGTGTTATGCGAGGAGTTTACTCGTGAAAAATAGCACGAAGCTGGCCAGTCATATTGACGCATTCGAAGGAAAGTGTGGCCCCCCCAACACCCTCCCAAACCATTCCTAACCACAACTACATCCCCCCCTTCTCACCCCTCCCTCCTCCTCTTCTCCCCCTAGCTCCTCGCCTCCCTCATCACTCGTGTCCCTCCCTATTTCTTCCATCACTGTATTATATATTAGAATGTTATGTAGATGTATATGTATAGATATGATTATTAACTAAGAGTATTGTGCAGTACAATTCTATAGAGGCAAGACGTATTTCACTTTCATAATTACTGTACAACAGCATGTTTACATACATGTAGTATGTAGAAGGTCCATGTTTGCAGTCCTTATGGTCAACCATGCAAGTGAACACGATGTACTGGCATTACCTGTGGTCTGGACCTTCTAGGCAAAGTTATTAGATACTGTGTACCTATTCATTATAAAATGTCAACTTGGTCCAGTTAATATAATGCTATTTTGTTGACTTGTCCCTTTTATATTTATATTATCACCAAATTACATATATATATATATATATATATATATATATATATATATATATATATATATATATATATATATATATATATATATATATATATATATATATATATATATATATATATATATATATATATATATATATATATATATATATATATATATATATATATATATATATATATATATATATATATATATATATATATATATAATAGTGTAGGATTTAATTATGCAAACATGATAAAACAAAATGTATTCACAATCACTGTCAAGGAAAACGTCATTGTCTTCATCATCACTGGCTTTCACGTTTGTACAATGTGGCAAGACGAAGAACAAACTCTGTCCTGCATCCACGGGGGCAAATGGACAACATTGTTGCTAATAGGTGCGCCGCGGCAGTCAATGATTTCTACCCTGTCACTACTTGAGTCATAGCTTCGGACTGGGGGGTACCTCATACCTCAGAGAGAGGGGGAGGGGATACGGGAGACTGTGAATATTCAATTAAGGCATAAATTGGTTATTTAAAAAGGTAAAGAACACATGAAGCAACCATGAACGATTATATTTGGTTGCCCAAAACCAAAATTAATCATTTTTCTGGTGGCCTTAGACACGTGGGTTATTATCCGGCTATACGGCCAATAACAACGGGATTAGCTATTGCTTTAATGGTCATTTGACCAACTCTGGTTTTCATGTCCACACACAACGGTAACTGTATTAAACAATATTACTAATGAACGATACGTATATACATACTGTCATAAAAAAAATAAAAAATGGAAGGTGGATGGTGTAAATAGGGGAGTGAAGAGTGAAACGTGGAGGGGGATAATGAGATATTGGGGTACGGAAGGAAGGAATGGTGTGGGGGGATTTCGGGGTGTTGGTAGAGGGGTTACACGAGTACCCCACACTCGTCCGATTCTCTATAACGCCTTAGATATGATGATTGGATTAGGCTTAATATCACTCAGTAAACTCCTAACATAACACATATAGTAATATGGTATGTCAGCCATAAATTACGCCCGGGTGTTAAAGACAGTGTGCTGAAATATTATATTGATACAACGATTCGTTTAAGAGATATTTACAAAAAACACCGTCTGTCCGGCGCTGAAACGTATAGTAGTTGACATCACCTTATTTATACACATCACTATACAGGTGAGGGCAGCTACACCGTCACTCACAGCATCTTGGAATATGATTGAGCATCTTCTATGTTGTCTATGCCACTATCAACTCCAACCAGTTTCCACTATAATCCCACACGTAGCAGCTACATACTACACGCCATAGAAATGTACAAAATACCCTTGGACAAATACATATACGTATGTTTTGTAAATGTCGCACTATTATTGGTTTTGTGAGTACTGCCACAATCAAATAACCACCGACATTTTCCTTCCATCATGCAAATAAATTAGTATCATATAAAATATGTAATCATACAACACCTTACGTCAACTCAACCCCCTCAATTATTATTATGAGGTGCTGCAAAATCATACACGTGTTGTTCTTTATTGCCAAGATATTTATTACGATGGAAGGAAAGTGTCGGTGGTTATTTGATTGTGGCTGAACATACTGTCGATTCTATACATACACTCTTAAACGTCCAATATTTTTATTTATGTTCATAGTGACTGAGCATTGCTATATTTCATAATAGTCCTTTACCTCCTAAATAACAATTTTTTCGAACATTATTGTATAATATAATAAAAACACAAATATTTTTCAATTAACTTACACTTTAAATTTGGTGAACGAATTTTTGAAGCCCCCTGTATAATGACAAGTGTGGATATAAGCGGTGTATACTGATAGATGATTTTAATATGCATTGATGCCATGACAGACAATGGTAACAAAGTTTGCCATAAAGGGGGTAATACAGTGTTGATAAATCTGGATTGATTGATTAATATTAGGCGCCGCAACAGCGAGGTCATATAGCGCCAGAAAAAGATGATAGAGAGGTGTGACAGCAAGCAGGAAGGAAATAGAAAGAAATGAGGGACAGTTGAAGAACTAAAAGCTAGTGGCTTGGGCCGAAGGGGCGCCAAAACCCTTAAAGTATTGCCCACATCATTAATGCAGGCAATACCCACCTACGGAATGATAAATCTGGAGCAACTGATTTCTCCACACTCATCTAAGTAACAGGTCACCATCATTTTTTGTTTAATCTAGCCCTGTTTCCTGGCTGGCATACTGTGCAGGAATCAAGGAGCTCTATTATATAAAAAGTGTATTTATTACCCCTTGAATTAGGACGAAAGTATACTCACGTTTTGTCTAGTGGGTGACTTGACCCGTGTGTATGTTATGACAGTTGTGAATGATGTAACTGGTATGAACAGTCACAAGCATAAGTTTTTTTACCCCTCTGGCGACAGTGAGGTCGAAGTCATGGTTGGAGAAGGGCCTGGCAAACGAACACTGGGAGTCAGTATCTCATGACTGTGTATAATTTGTTGGATTCAAGTAAGTGAACACCTCTAAAGACATGAAGCATTATCCGAGCATTATGAACTGGCTCATTTTATGTTCGTCTAGATCATATCCAACCACGACTTCGACTTCACCCCCCCCCCCAGGGGGTAAAGTAACTTATGCTCGTGACTGAACATAAGGGAATAGCACACTGTTGGTATATTCGAGCAGGGATGCACAACCTTTTGGGCACCTCGGGCCACATGATCAAACTTAAGGGGGAAGTTTTGTGTTAGAAAATCTGGAGCAACTGAATCCTCCAAACTATTCCAAGCAACAGGACACCATTATTTTTGTTCATTTGGTCCTGTTTCCTGGCACACTTTGGAGGAATCAAGACACTCCAATGTACCAAAAAAGAATTACCACCTTAAAGCTCACTGAGGGCCGCAAAACTTATGTTAAGCAAAAATGTAGAAATTATTGGTGCTTAATGGTAAAAATATAGTATTTAATGACTTAACCCATTACGTTACAAAACTAGGATTAATCCTTACCTGGCATACACGACACAGTCTTATTAATGCAATTTTTGACACTGTGATACATAGACAAGCTTCTTTATGTTAGGTTGAAACTTCGTTGTTGTTATTTTTTACAATTTATTATCTATTAAGGGCCGCCAGAGGGTCGCTTGAGGGCCCGGTTGTGCATCTCTGTATTAGAGGGTCTTGATTCCTCCAAAGTACACCAGGAAACAGGACTCGGCTAACAAAAATAATTGTGTTCTGTTCCAAGGAATTGTTTGGAGGAATAAGATGCACCAGATTTACCGACACTGTACACTCGCAATCCAAAATATGTATCCAGGCTTGCTTCGAATAGCCTGATCGTGTATTCATTAAGCGAGCTCGAGCAAATATGAAACAGGATAAGCGTTGTCAGTAAGTAAGTAAGTAAGTAAGTAATTTAATTGGTTCACCAGTATGTCAAATTATTCGAAACTTCAACAAGGCCTGGATACAAATTTTGGATTGTGAGTGTAAAGTCGGCAGCATAAGTTCACTGTATTTCACCTGTAAAACTATGAACTTAATGATGTTGCAACACTATTGAAATGCAGATATAACAGACACACTTTTCACATAGCAAATTATATTACCTGTTGTTAGAATAGAAACTGGTTCAGAATGTAACTTTATCTGGTCATATTAGCATTACATAGTATATGGGATGGACGCGAATTTATGCTGCCGACTGTACCTCCTGACACTCTCGTCTCCCCTACCCATGGAGGTAGTATAGGTGGAGGCGCCATGGCTCACTAATCCAGGGGAGTAAAGTGAAGCCGCCGAACTGTAATTTTCGGCGCCTTCAATATGGCGGACACCAAGATATGTTTCAGTAAAAGTGGACTTCTGACATGACTTCTGACCTGACATACAAAGGAATGCGCCATCTTGAAGGCGCCGGAAATGAGAGATTGGTGGCTTCACAAATCAGGTCCTACTGGCGACTCCACCTATACTACCTCCATGCCCCTACCCCCATCATTCGTTTCCCCCCCTCCCACCAGCCATACAATGATTGCTACTTCTTCACCCTGCCACATTTCTCCCCTCATTTTCCCAGCCCCTATATAGCCCTGTACCCTGGGGGAAGATATGTTGATGTAACAAGACTGACTGTCTTAATGACCAACACCATGAGTCGATAAGCATAAAACCCTACTAAATCTTCTTCTTTTCTCCCCTCCCTCCATCTGCAACTGTTACCAGATCCTCTGAGGCACAAAGTAGGTCGTTGGTGGATGGGGTGTTGTCGTTTGATCTATCCGGAGCTGTACAGCCACAATCAAATAACCGCCGACACTTTCCTTCCATTGGACAAATAAATCAGTATCATATCAAACTATAATCATACAAAACCTTACGTCAACTCAAACCCCTCAATTAATATTATGAGGTGCTGCAAAATTATACATGTGTTGTTCTTAATTACCAAGATATTTACTTCGATGGAAGGAAAGTGTCGGTGGATATTTGATTGTGGGTGTACCCCTTAGGTCGCCTGTTTTCTGCTATAGTTAGTAGGAATTAGTAGCCTTCCAAGTTACCAGCAAGAAAATCTCCTCTTAAAATAAGCGGGACGTTTTGTGTTGGTAAATCTGGAGCAACTGAATCCTCCAAACTATTCCAAGCGACAGAACACCATTATTTTTGCTCTTCTGGTTCTGTTACCTAGCATACTTTGGAGGAATCAAGGCACTCCAATGTAACAAAAGTGAATTATCCTCTTATATAACTCATTTGTCAGCCTTAATTAACATACACACACTCCTTCTATAAATGAATTTCTTCCACTTTTGTCTATCATACAGAAGTTCTTTACTTTTCTCATTCTTACTCCATACTTTCTTACACAATCACTCACCATATCGTAACATCTGCTTCTATGTGGTCTTCCCCTTCTTCTATGCCCCTGAAAAATTACTCTCTTATACACTTATCCCACCACACTTGTCTTTCTTCCCCTTCTCTGCCCCTGAAAAATCACTTATTTCACCACTTATTATCCATTCGTTCCACATACCCATACCATCTCACAACAATTTCCTCTCTTAATAATTATAACACTCTAATCAAGTGATTCATTCACACCACACCTTTCACGGATTGCACATTATCTCACCTTATCAGTTCTTTTAACTACACACACACACACACACACACACGCACGCACTTCCGTCTCAACTATTTGATTTTACTTTCGATTTCCTGTACAGCCACAATCAAATGACCACCGACACTTTCCTACCATCGTAGTTTATATATATCTTGGTAATAAAGAACAACACATGAATGATTTTGCAGCACCTCATAATAATAATTGAGGGGGTTGAGTTGACATAAGGTGCTGTGTACTATATTTTGATATGATACTGATTTAATTGCACGATGGAAGGAAAGTGTCGGTGGATATTTGATTGTGGCTGTACATCTACACTCCCGTTGGTTCACTCTGCCCCTTTTGCTCCATGTGATGCCTCGCTTATACGCATTGAAGGGCAGCAGCGGTCAACAAAGATCTTATTTTAATATTCTAACACCAGGACACCAGGGGCGGAGGAATGCACGAGACAAAAGAACACCATTTAATGAACTTTAAACAAGGACATCGGCATCACAAAGATTACCGGAGGTCGCCAGCCGTAGGTTTAACTCCCTTTTATTATTTACGACAATATTAGATGAACACACAATCTCACCTTCAAACACCTATACACACAACAACAACAACAGTGCAACATAAATTATTATAGAACACAGCTCATCTCCAACCCAGTCAGATTATCCCGAATCAAATTTTATGTCCAGTGATACTCACATACAGTAATCCCTTTGTATATCGTCGTCAACTCACAACAGAGAAGACCATATTCCAAGATGCTGTGAGTTACGGTGTAGCTGCTCTCTCCTGATAGTGACACCCAATAATCTCGGGGCCTCACAGGAGTCACGGGTTTCTGACAGCCTACAGTCCCGAGGTTAAAAAACAAAACAAAAAAAAGTCGGTCAACCAAGTCCCCACAATGCCGCCACACCATCCTCAAAAACCTTCTCCAAGTCTATATCACAACGCAACTTTAACCCGCGTCCTCTCCCCAAGCCGTCTGGTCAATCACTCCCCGTCCCAGCTGTGGAGTTCCTTCTCCCCTTTCCCCCCCACCATATTCTGAGGTCCCCACACCACCACAACCAACAACAGGCAACTACCACTTCGCTTGTCCTAACCCTAATCCCTCACAACGAAAGCCACACTTGCCACTGCTATAAAAGACACATACTGTACAAACCAGGCATGCGTGCCTGTACAGCCGCGCACACAAATTGACAGTACATTCAGCATTGTCAATCCGGTGTCTGCAGTTTTACAGTCCCGAAGTACAGACACACTTCAAATGGGGCCCCTTATCAAGCATATAGAAGAGGACGCGTCGCTTCTACACACGTCGTCTCATCCTAACCTATGATCAATGAGGGGCCCCCGTGTCAGGTGTGTCTGTTTCATATGTCCGAAACTGTACGTGCGTAGAGAGAGAGAGAGAGAGAGAGAGAGAGAGAGAGAGAGAGAGAGAGAGAGAGAGAGAGAGAGTGGGAACTGAGAGAGCCAAGTGCCAGACATAAAAGGGATGAGAGTAGGAAGATGAAGAAGGACACGAAGGATAGGAGGTCGGTGAGTGAATTTAGAAAACAGACAAAGCCCATTCCATGGATCTTGTACCAGCACAATCAATTATCCACCGACACTTTACTTTCCATCATAGTAAAATATCTTGGTAATAAAGAACAACACGTGTATCATTTTGCAACACCTCATAATAATAATAATAATTGAGGGGGTTGAATTGACGTAAAGTGTTGTTGTATGATTATATCTTGATATGATACTGATTTTTTATATTTGTACGATGGAAGGAAAGTGTCGGTGGTTATTTGATTGTGGCTGTACCAACACTTTACACCAATAAGTAGAGCATAAAGTGCAACCACCAGGTCTTTATACGATACTATACTTCATGGGAATTCTGCAAGGAAATAATAAATAATATATATATTTATTATGAGGGTATTCACGTTGATGCCATCCTCACAGTGGTCGGTCAGTTGCCATGTGTGTGTGTGTGTGTGTGTGTGTGTGTGTTAACAAAAGACGGATATCGAAAGTTAAAATTAATGTAACTTACGTAATATGATGGACAGACAGAATTTTCGGTATAGGTCTGAATTTGAAACCCTATTTAAACAGACGTACAGCCACAATCAAATATCCACCGACAGTTTCCTTCCATCGTGCAAATAAATCAGTATCATATCAAAATATAATCATACAACAACACCTTATGTCAACTCAACCCCCTCAATTATTATTATGAGGTGCTGCAAAATCATACACGTGTTGTTTTTTATTACCAAGATATTTACTACGATGGAAGAAAAGTGTCGGTGGATATTTGATTGTGGCTGTACAGTAAACAAAGAATGAAAATCGTAAAGGAATGCAACTGGGTGGAGAGATGCTAAACTACACGAAGTTATTATTATTATTATTATTATTATTAATAATATTATCATTTCACTCTGAGTTAGGTAACCAGGCCCATAGAGCCACACCAGAATATCTAGTTGTGGACATTTGGGTTCTATTTCATGTGTTCCGATCTCGTCAAATCCATTGGGCAGTGATCAGATCCTACAACAGGTATTATTCTAACCCTGAGGGGATTTACTATTGGAAACCGCGGGTGCAGAAAGCAAGGAGGGACAGTTGAATAAATGAAAGGGGATGGCTGGGATGCAGAGGGGCGCCAAAACCCTTAATTAAGGTGGTAATATACGTATGGTACTGTACAGCCACAATCAAATAACCACCAACACTATTCTTCCATCGTGCAAATATATAACAACTTATGTCAACTCAACCCCTTCAATTATTATTATGAGGTGCTGCAAAATCATACACGTGTTGTTCTTTATTATTAAAATATTTACTACGATGGAAGGAAAGTGTCGGTGGATATTTGATTGTGGCTGTACACTGGATCAAAAAAGTATCGCGCAGGTGGGGTCCGATGGTTCTGTAAATGATCGCTACAGCTCATGATAAAAAGCTCGTTTTCAGTAGCCAACGTCTTAGGTGTCAGAATGTTTCACGAGGGAAATGCGCGATACTTTTTTGATCGAGTGTACATACATTAGAGAACAGTGATGCCCCCAAAGTATGACACGAATCAGAACCAGGTTAATAAAAATAATGGTTGTCTGTTGCTGGGTATAATGTGGAGGAATTAACTGCACTAGATAATACCAACACTGTCTAGTCGGAGCTGCTCGGCCAGACAGCTTGAGGAACTTGTAGGGGAGGTGGCCGAGTGGTTAGTGTTCTGGACTTGTAACCTAGAGGTCAGAAGATCGATCCTCTCAGGTGAGGGCCTGAGAATATTTACTCTCCCGATTTGAGTTTGAGGCACTAACTATAAGGCCACCGAACTTCGTAAAACACCCTCACTGGTACCATAACAGCTGCAGTATTTGGGAATTACCCTCACTTCCCTCCCTCTGTGGCTGGGTACCAGTTCGGAAGTCGTGACGTGTGTGTGTATGTGTGTGAGTAGCAGTTGACCTGGGCCATGGTAACGGGCTTGATGAAGCCTAGGTCCAGTGTCGGAACATATTAAAAAAAAAAAAAAAAAAAAAAACACACACACACAGCATGTATAGTATAGTATCCCCTTCAGTATTGCTCCTTGATATGGATTCCTTGATTCAACATGTTCACCATAACAATGTCTGAAGACTGCTAATCCCTCCTTTTGTTTCTTCTTTTCAACCATTCGATCCTCCTTTTCTTCTTTCCCACGAACCTGTTTTCACCCATATTTTTTAGTCCTTTCCCATTACCTTTCCCTTCCATACTCTATTCAATCATTTCAATAACTTCCCATGTCCACATTTTAGAAACATGAACGTGTGCCTACAGACCAACTCATTTACAAGACCGGTACAGCCACCAGAACTAATAAGTATCCAGGTGTGCTTAGAATACCTATAGAGACTGCTGTAGGTAAATACACAATAAGTTCTCCTTTGGAATTATATCGTTGGTGAATTAGATTGTCCAAACGAAATAATTCTGTTGGGCCCGCCAGCACAGGCATAAGGCGCAAGCAGAGGTACAGTTGGACACATGAATGGGTGGTACAGTCGGCGGCAAAAGTCCTGTCGCCTCACTTGCTTCACCGAGGCACGCGATGTTCATAGACTCAAAATTGTTAGGTGTAGAAAACGTGGTATTTCTCGACTCCATGAACACTGCATGTCTCGGTGAAGCTGTTGAGGCGACAGGACTTCTGCCGCCGACTGTGCAGCCCAAGTGAAAGATGGTCAATTTCTCCCAATATAAAGTTCCTTAGTGCCAAATAGGAGACATCAAGGGCAGAAGTCAGTATTGAGGATGGTAATAAAAAGCAAGTACCTGATAATAGACACTGGTTACTCAAATGGGACAAGTATCTTTCACCTGGGCTGTACCACCCATTCATGCGTCCAACTGTACACTCGTGATACACAATTTCTGACCAGAGTGTGAGGAGCAGAAAGCTTTGAATCGCCTGGTATTGCTCATTTCCCCACCCAGTACACCTATAGAGGCTGAGTTCGAATGCAGGGTATGTGTGTGTGGTGCCTGCCTTTCGTCTCTAGTCAGGGATTTCGTATCACGAGTGTACTTTCCCCTGCAACCAAAAAAAAAAAAAAAAAAAAAAAAAAAAATTGTTCAAAGGTTCAACCAAAGCTCTCTCTCTCTCTCTCTCTCTCTCTCTCTCTCTCTCTCTCTCTCTCTCTCTCTCTCTCTCTCTCTCTCTCTCTCTCTCTCTCTCTCTCTCTCTCTCTCTCTCTCTCTTTAACATTTTTAGTGTATAACATTTTTTAATATATGTATGTGTGTGCATGTGTGTGTGGCGTGGTGTTTATGGTGCAATAAAATAATGGTGTACTTTTGTTTCATGTTGTTTCAGGTATGAAGTTCTGAGGTGTGGGCAAGTCGAAAAGCTTATCAAGAAAAGAGACCACGTGGAAGAACCCCCACTCTACTACGTGCCAATCGAAGAAATGTTTGACATCGTCAGAAGTTCACACATCGCTACCGGGCATGGAGGTCGGGACCGGATGTTGAAGGAGGTAAAGAAGAAATATGCAAACATCAGTGTCCAAACCATTGAACTGTTCAAGTCACTTTGCACTCAGTGCCAGAAAAAGAGAGTCAGGCCCAAAACTTCAGGCGTCGTCGTTCGCCCCATTCTGACCAAAGACTTTGCCTGTCGTGGTCAGGTCGATTTAGTCGACATGCAGTCGATGAGTTACAATGGGTACAGGTGGATTATGGTCTACCAGGATCACCTTACCAAATTTTGTGTGCTGCGTGCCGTCAAAAGCAAACGCCCAGTAGAAATCGCTAGCCAGCTTTTGGACATTTTTCTTTTGTTTGGAGCTCCTGCCATTTTGCAAAGCGATAATGGAACAGAGTTCACAGCTAATGTAATTTGTGAACTGAAGGAGTTTTGGCCTGCACTAAGGATGGTCCATGGCAAGCCAAGATACCCCCAAAGTCAAGGGTCCATCGAGCGAGCAAATGGGGACATCAAGGACATGTTAGTGGCCTGGCTCACTGATAATGAGAGTCAAGACTGGGTGGCTGGAATCAAGTTTGTTCAGTTCCAGAAAAACTCATCCCACCATGCTGGAATAAAACGGTCACCATACTCAGCCCTTTTTGGGAATGAGGCTCGAGTGGGACTTACAACATCTTCACTACCACGAGAAATCCTGGACAACTTGGAATCTGAACACGATTCGGCCAGACTTGATTTGGCACCTGCTGAATCTCCTGCCCCTTCGACTGACACTGGCCTCACCTCAGTTGAACCCACCCCTCTTGCCTCCTCTTTGGATGAAATAGCCCCTAATGCCTTCTCTTCGGATGAACCAGCCCTTACTGCCTCCTCTTCGGCTGAACCGGCCCCTACTGCTACCTCTTCGGCTGAAACTGGTCCCTCTTCAACTGACACTACCTCTAATTCATCTGAATCAGCTCCTCCTTCTACGACAGAAACTGACAACGATCTGACTGTACATGTTGAGAGGATAAAAATATCTCGGAAAGCGGTATCTGCAGGCCAGCTATCTCAAGCAGAGAGAATGGTGAAAAGAAGTAAAGTCGATTTCAAAAGTGGTGAAGTGGGAGACAATGTGGCAGTTCCTGTGGCAGTTGGTAGACCGTGGCAGAGGTGATGCCAGGAACATTCTAGGTGTTATTTTGAATAGAGACATTTCCACAGACACATACACTATTGGGGTGAAAGCTGGTGTGCTAAAAGGGGGCTTTTTCCGAAATCAGTTTGATTTATGCCCTCAAAGACTGTTGAACAATGAGGATATCTGTCTTGACAAAGTAATTTCTTTGCATTCCGCCGTCATAGCAGAATCAGCATCAGGTGGGCAAGGTTTCACAAAATGTAACTGTGTGCGTGGGGCAAAGAGATGCGGAACAAATAAATGTTCTTGTTTCAGAAACGACCTCAAGTGTAACTCCAAATGTCACTCCAGTCTATGTCCAAATAAGTAGCCTAGTATGTTGACACTACCATAGTGCAAGCCCCCCCCCCCACACACCCTTTATGTTCTTTTTAATCCTGTTTTATGAATAAATTAGATCATTATGTTCTTTTTAATCCTGTTTTGTGAATAAATTGGATCAATTGACTTTAGATGATGTGTGCTTCTGCTCGTTTGTGTAAAAAATCATAATAAAAAATCATAATCGATGAATCAGTAATTTTGTAAAATTACTGGCTCCTGAAATTAGTATATTTGTAAATTTCCTACAAATTTTAGTAATTTTGTAAATTTACTGATTGAAACAGTCACTTTGTAAATTTTCTGGAAAATCAAGGAAATTTACAAATTTACTGTTTTGAAGATTTTACTGTAACATATATATCAGTGCTCGTGACCGTATAATATATCATGATTAAAATGAAATTATATTTACATGATAATACCGTGGAAAGTATAGCCTAAACTTTAACACCTTCATGACCCTCTGTATTGTCATCATATCTTTAATTTTTTCACTTACATCAGTCATTTATTTAGATAGTATAGTGGTCAGCAATTAAGGGAAGCACCTCTTATTAGTAAACTGCCTCTACTAAATCCTCTACTTTATATTACAAAACAGATACCCTATTAATAACATAGAGGTGATTTGTTTCTTGTCATAGTTTGGAAGAATCATCAGCCCTCTAATTTTCCCAAAAGAGGTGCTCCCCTTTAGTAAGGACAATAGCATACAAAAATATACACATACATAAAAATATATACTTGTGTGTAAATGTATCGTTACCTTATTAAAGCGAGCAATAACCAATATACTGATTTAAAAAAAGAATTAATACAAGAACTATAAGGGAAAAAAAACAACAAAAGGTTTATTTTTAACATCCCGTCCTTCTGTCATAACATGAGCTCCAACCAGAATTTATGTACAGCCACAATCAAATAACAACCGACACTTTCCTTCCATTGTGCAAATAAATCAGTATCATATCAAAATATAATCATACAACCCCTTATGTAATTTCAAATCCCTCATTTATTATTATGAGGTGCTACAAATTCATACACGTGTTGTTCTTTATTACCAAGATATTTACTACTATGGAAGGAAAGTGTCGGTGATATTTGATTGTGGCTGTACACTCGTGAATTCGCGACCACATCCCCAAATGTTTATGTCATCTGAGCTGGTAACGCTGTGTGGGGAAGGTGTCATTGTAGGTGAAAGATTGTATCATGTCGCTCTACTATGTTCCACCTACTCTGATTCCTCTCCAAATAAATGTTACCAGCTCAAATGACATAAACATCTAAGTACAGCCACACTCAAATAACCACCGACACTTTCCTTCCATCGTGCAAATAAATCAGTATCATATCAAAATATAATCATGCAACACCTTATGTCAACTCAACCCCCTCAATTATTATTATTATGAGGTGCCGCAAAATCATACACGTGTTGTTCTTTATTACCAACATAATTACTAAGATAGAAGGTAGGAAAGTGTTGGTGGTTATTTGATTGTGGCTGTACGTGGTCGCGAATTTACGAGTTCGGGTGTACGTCTGTCAGCTTCAGTGACCGTGCATCAATACTGTGATACTCTGAACCTCAAGCATCAGTCACAGGTTGAACAAGGCTGATGAGTGTTCTGTGAATTTGTGTGCGCTGCTGTATTGGTCTCGGTGCAGTGGTTGGTGGGGTTTCATGGCTCTCGTGGCGTCTGGCCGGGGGGGGGGGGGCAGGGGGAGAAGCATGTGTTTCCCGCCTTGGGGTGGTTCGGGTGTGCTGGGGGCTGGGGGGTCGTGGCTGTGTTGTAGTAGTTTTGTAAATAGTAGTTTATATTAATGTTTGTATTTTTTATATTGTTTGTATTTTGATACTTGAATTGTCTTCACTTAGGACTTAAGCTAGGAGTACTAATAAAAAAATGTATTTCCATTGGGTCTGCTAATGAGATGTATGTATTAAACAGTTGCAGTTGAACTTGAACACACACATGCAGTCACACACACACACGCTTTCAATCATCCTCACCCAACTCTAGCTAAAGCCCCCCATACACGCACAGTTTCCATATTCATGGATATCCCCTGTAAATTATATCGATGTTAGATCAATAAATTATATCAATAATATTAATAAATTTCCCCGTAAACATTATATCCTCTCGGCTCACAGACATTTCCTCAGAGACAGCGCCGAGTGAGTGAATAAGCGAGTGAGGAAACGAGTGAATGAAGGAATAAGCAAGCGAGGAAATGAGTGAATGAAGGAATAAGCGAGTGAGGAAATGAGTGAATGAAGGAATAAGCGAGTGAGGAAATGAATGAAGCAATAAGTGAGAAAGCGAAGAAATGAGTGAGTGAAATGAATGAGAAAACCAAGTAAATGAATGAAGGAATGAAGGAATAAGAAAGCAAGCGAGTGAGGAAACGAGCGAGTGAGTGAGTGAGTGAATGAGTAAGTAAAGGGCGTCCCAGTTGGCTACTATTAATGAGACTTGGCCTGAAGAAGCAATAACTCACATGGTTCCATTCCAACACCACAACGGTTGGTGTGGAACTGACGTACTGACACAAGATTTTCAACATGTACAGTTGGACACATGAATGGGTGGTACAGCCCAAGTGAAAGATGGTCCATTTCTCCCAATATCAAGTTCCTTAGTGCCAAATAGGAGACATCAGGGGCAGAAGTCAGTATTGAGGATGGTAATAAAAAGCAACTACCTCATAATTTACATAGGTTAGGTTAGGTTAGGTTAGGTAGGTTAGGTTGGGTTGGGTTGGGTTGGATTAAGGTGGTAAATAGGTGGGGCAGAAGTCAGTATTGAGGATGGTAATAAAAAGCAAGTACCTGATAATAGACACTGGTTACTCAAATGGAACAAGTATCTTTCACCTGGGCTGTACCACTCATTCATGCGTCCAACTGTACTTCAGTTCATCCGGTCGGCTTTCAGTCCAGACTGCCGTTCAAAATACCCCCATACACGCTCAAACTGGCCTGCAGTTAACGGTTTAAATTGTTTTTTTGTCAGTCGGACGGTGAGTTAAAACTGTGCGTGTATGGGGGGCTTATTCATTCGTCTCTCTCTCTCTCTCTCTCTCTCTCTCTCTCTCTCTCTCTCTCTCTCTCTCTCTCTCTCTCTCATTGTTCATCCGTCTATCTCTCTCTCACGTCTCTCTTTTCTCAATTATCCTTACCCAACTCTATCTAACACACATACACACACACACACTCAATCATCCTCAACCTAACATCCTCATTCAACTACAAACACACACACACACACACACACACACACACACTCAACCTAACATCCTCATTCAACTCTATCTAACACACACACACACACACACACACACACACACACACACACACACACACTCAATCATCCTCACCCAACTCTATCTAACACACACACACACACACACACACACACACACACACACACACACTCAATCATCCTTTAACCTAACATCCTCATTCAACTCTATCTAACACACACACACACACACACATTCAATCATCCTCAATCTAACATCCTCATTCAACTCTTATCTAACACACACACACACACACACACACTCAATCATCCTCAACCTAACATCCTTATTCAACTACACACACACACACACACACACACACACACACACACACACACACACATATCCTCAACCTAACATCCTT
>JAWQEG010005647.1:40000-45757 GCA_033782935.1 Petrolisthes cinctipes
ACAAAACTGAAGGCCTATTTGTGTAATATTGATTTTTTTTATATATATATATACATATATATATATATATATATATATATATATATATATATATATATATATATATATATATATATATATATATATATATATATATATATATATATATATATATATATATATATATATATATATATATATATATATATATTTATATATATATATATATATATATATATATATATATATATATATATATATATATATATATATGTTTTCTAGTATAGTTTGGAGGAATTTTGACTTCCAAATTATACACCAAAGAAATTTTCTCTATATTATTTTAATCATATTTAAGGGCAGATTATACTTTTGGTACAGCCGTGACAATCAAATAACCACCGACACTTTCCTTCTATCGTGCAAAGAAATCAGTATCATATCAAAATATATTCATACAACAACACCTTACGTCAACTCAACCCCCTGGCCGAGTGGTTAGTGTTATGGACTCGTAACTGGAGGTCGGGAGATCGATTCTCTCAGGTGAGGGCCTGAGAATATTTACTCTTCCGATTTGAGTTTGAGGCACTAAATATAAGGCCACCGAACGTCGTAAAACACCCTCGCTGGTACCATAACAGCTGCAGTATTTGGGAATAACCCTCACTTCCCTCCCTCTGTGGCTGGGTACCAGTTCGGAAGTCGTGACATATGTGTGTGTGAGCAGAAGTTGACCTGGGCCACGGTAATGGGCTTGATGAAGCCTATGTCCAGTGTCGAAAGATGATAAAAAAAAAAAAATCATTATTATTATGAGGTGCTGCAGAATATATTCATACAACACCTTACGTCAACTCAACCCCCTCAATCATTATTATGAGGTGCAGCAAAATATATTCATTCAACAACACCTTACGTCAACTCAAGCCCCTCAATCATTATTATTAGGTGCTGCAAAATCATACACGTGTTGTTCTTTACTACCAAAAGATATTACCAAGATATGAGGTGCTGCAAAATCACACAAGTGTTGTTCTTTATTTTACAAAGATATTTACTACGATTGAAGTTTAGTGTCGGTGGGTATTTGATTGTGGCTGTACATACGGTACATTGAAGAGCCTTGATTCCTCCAAAGTATGTCAGAAACAGTGCCATATTACCAAAAAAATAATGGTTGCCTGTTGCTATTGAGCATGGGGATGAGACATTGAGTGTATATGAGAGAGAGAGAGAGAGAGAGAGAGAGAGAGAGAGAGAGAGAGAGAGAGAGAGAGAGAGAGAGAGTAGCTACTCGTAGTATATTAGAAGAGAGAGAGAGAGAGAGAGAGAGAGAGAGAGAGAGAGAGAGAGAGAGAGAGAGAGAGAGAGTAGCTGCTCGTAGTAAATAACAAATGGCACTTAACCTATTTATCAGAAAGTTTCTCAGCTAAGGAACAGAGTCAAACACTTACACACGAGTCAGAGCAATGTGGATGATTAATACTATTATTATTATCCACGACTGTAACACCTCGCAGTACACACCATCAACACAGTATCCATCAGAGGTGTGTTTGATGGTTCTGTGGGCCGTACCTAACGGTATTATTACATACTATTGCATAACAAACATGACTTTATGTACAATCACTCATAAAAGTAAAGACCCCCCCAGGCAAGACACCTTTTAACTCGTGTGATATCGGTTCTGGTAACATTGTATCTGACGTCAGAGGTGGTGGTGGTGTGGATGGTGTTTGGAGTAAGGTTGGTTTGCTCGAAACATTATCCAACTCATGCTTCGTCTCATCTACCGTTAGTTCCAAGTGAGTCGAGCAGATCAACTTCATCTCTCAAGCGCCATCACTGACGTCACGTACACTGTTGCCAGAACCGATATACACGTATAAGAAGGTGACTGGCCTGGGGGGGGTCTTAATTTTTATGAGTGACTGTACAATCGCAGACCATGAACAGTCGATCCCCTCTTCCGACCGACCCTGAGACGAGGCCTGTGGTTTTTCTGAATGACGGTTCAGCAAATCTATCACTGACAACACACGCACCAACATACACCACGGACCCTCATGTGTGTGTTGTCAGTAATAGTTTGGATGAGCCGTTATTCAGAAAAAAACACAGGACCTCGTCTCGGGGTCGGAAGAGGTGGTATAGACTTTTTTATGGTCTGCGATTGTACAGTTGGACACAGGAATTCGTGGTACAGCCCAAGTGAGAGATGGTCAATTTCTCCCAATATCAAGTTCCTTAGTGCCAAAATAGGAGACATCAGGGCAGAAGTCAGTATTGAGGATGGTAATAAAAAGCAATTACCTGATAATAGACACTGGTTACTCAAATGGGACGAGTATCTTTCACCTGGGCTGTACCACCCATTCATATGTCCATCTGTACCACAACATTGTGATGGAAATGAGAATCCCTTCGTCATTGTGTGTGTTTTCAGTACCAAACACTGTTACTGTAAACACTCACGTTGGTCAGGTAGTGAGGCAGCAGTTAGCCTCGGATGTTGTCCATCATTAGGAATGTTCAGCATCGGCCAGTGAAAACCAACACATCGTAGAGTTGTTGTTGTTGTTGAAGTTCCTCAAGTTGTCTGGCCGAGCAGCCCCGACATCGCATCGTAGAGTTATTATTATTACATGTTCTGCATAATAAAGTTACTTATATTTACTTGACGTAAAGTTTATTATCTCATTTGTAAAGTCTAAGCACGTAACATATTGCTAGAACATGACACACATCTACAGCTGACCATAATTTACTAGAGGCTAGCCCCAAATGTTTGTCACTTTAATTAATAAAAAGTCACGGGCTACTGACAGTCTATTGTCCTTAGATTGTGGTTAAAAAAAAAAAAAAAAAAAAAAATTACGATCCTCCCACACACACACACACATAGAGTCTTATCCTACCCAATGCTACACTCACTCACACACACCACATCCCATTCTACCTACCCTATATGCTACACCCACACACACACATACAGTCTTATCCTACCCTATGCTATACCCACACACACACACCACATCCCATTCTACCTACCCACACCCACACACTCACACCCACCCACACACACAGACTCATCCTCCTAGCCTATACTATACCCACACACCACATCCCATTCTACCTACCCTATATGCTTCACCCACACACCCACACACACCCACACACACACATACAGTCTTATCCTACCCAATGCTACACTCACACACACACACCACATCCCATTCTACCTACCCTATAATTATGCTACACACTCACACCCACCCACACACACAGACTCATCCTCCTAGCCTATACTATATCCACACACGTCCATCATTCTACCCTACGTTCAATGAGGGGTCTTGTTTCAGGTGTGTCTGTTTTATATGTCCGCAACTGTGCATAGCTATACAATCATAACGTCGGACTCAAAAGGGCAAAGGAGCACGGTGCGTCACTTCCCCCCCCCCCTCAAAAATCGGACATTATTATTTTGGCGCACCGGTGTGAACGCTTAAGGGATCCTGTGATGTAGTCAGAAAATTGGAGTCGTACGACTCCTTCAAATATTGCCACGAAACACACACACCTATAAGGAAGGAGCTTGTTTCATGGCATGGTCAGGGGTAATCAGAAGCCTCAAATTTTCATACACGATCACCGGGTCCTTATCAGGTTCGTGAAACATTATAATGGTTATAACCACGGCTGTCTGTGTCCGTCGCTGGTGGTTGGATGATATGATATACAATTTGCCTTGGTGTGAACACACACAATTTTCAAGGTATCTCGAATCAAATTGAGCATAATAATTTTGGACCTCCCTCATTAATTCGTTTGATTTCACAGATGAGGGCAATAAGCGGGCTCTCATGTACAGTCGGCGGCAGAAGTCCTGTCGCCTCACTTGCTTCACCGAGGCACGCGATGTTCATGGACTCGAGAATTTTAGGTGTAGAAAACGTGCGTATTTCTTGAGTCCTACCCTGCATGTTTCGGTGAAGCAAGTGAGGCGACAGGACTTTTGCCGCCGACTGTACAGTCACGAGCACTAATAAGTATACAGCTTTGGTAGAAGCTTTGACCAGTCCACCAATTCACCAACGAAGTCATTCCAATGGAGATCTTATTGTGCATTTATTTTCTGTCTCTAGGTATTCGAAGCAAACCTTCTGGATACTTATTAGTGCTCGTGACTGTACAGTTGGTCACAGGAATTCTTACACAAACTATACGGAAAGAGAGGTCATTATTCTGGAAGTACTGCAATGAATGGTCTACCAAGTGACTCAGTGGTTCCAAAACAACAAACCGTATAATATTGTTTTATTGCAGTTACACTCGCAATCCAAATTATATATCCAGGCTTGCTTAAGCGAGCTAAAACAAATATGAAACAAGATAAGCGTTGTAATTGGTTCACTAGTATGTCAAATGATTGGAAACTTCAACAAGACCTGGATACATATTTTGGATTACGAGTGTACAGTTGGACACATGAATGGGTGGTACAGCCCAAGTGAAAGATACTTGTCCCATTTGAGTAACCAGTGTCTATTATCAGGTACTTGCTTTTTATTACCATCCTCCATACTGACTTCTGCCCCTGATGTCTCCTATTTGGCACTAAGGAACTTGATATTGGGAGAAATGGACCATCTTTCACTTGGGCTGTACCACCCATTCATGTGTCCAACTGTACGTAGTGCTACAATTTCTATATGTTGTAAGCCCTCGAAAATAACAGCGTGTGTACGAATTCTTGTGGCCGATAGTCCAAGGTAAATATAGCTATATTTACCTTGCTCATGTAGCCTTCATCAGTCCTCAACTTTCTCAATACAGAAAATAATATATTTGTCTATATGAAAGGGGAAGATAGAATTCTGACTGCTTGGCCAGAGAGAGAGATAAAAAAAAATTATGTTATAAATGGGAAGGAGTCAGTGAGGAGGAACAGCAAGCACACACAAAGGAAAGAGAAGGAAAGGAGAGACAGTTGAAGAAAGGTTGATTAATTGATATTAGGCTCCGCAAGAGTGAGGTCATATAGCAAAAGAAGAAGGTGATAGAGAGGTGAGACAGCAAGCAGGAAGGAAATTGAAAGAAAAGATGGACAATTGAAGAAAGAGTAACCAATGAGTGCTTGGGTGTGAGAAGACAGTGTGTGCAATAGTCAATAACTTTATCATGGGTGTGTAGACAGTGTGTGCAATAGTCAATAACTTTATCATGGGTGTGTAGACAGTGTGTGCAATAGTCAATAACTTTATCATAGGTGTGTAGACAGTGTGTGCAATAGTCAATAACTTTATCATGGGTGTGAGACAGTGTGTGCAATAGTCAATAACTTTATCATGGGTGTGAGACAGTGTGTGCAATAGTCAATAGCTTTATCATGGGTGTGTAGACAGTGTGTGCAATAGTCAATAACTTTATCATGGGTGTGTAGACAGTGTGTGCAATAGTCAATAGCTTTATCATGGGTGTGTAGACAGTGTGTGCAATAGTCAATAACTTTATCATCCCTAGGGCTGTATGCAAGGACACTGATGGTATTTACGATGGTGTGGTGTTTACGACGGTGTGGTGTTTACGACAGTGTGGTGTTGACGACGGTGTGGTGTTGACGACGGTGTGGTGTTTCCGACGGTGTGGTGTTTACGAAGGTGTGGTGTGTACGACGGTGTGGTGTTGCCGACGGTGTGGTGTTTACGACGGTGTGGTGTGTACGACGGTGTGGTGTGTACGACGGTGTGGTGTTTACGACGGTGTGGT
>JAWQEG010005648.1:0-30497 GCA_033782935.1 Petrolisthes cinctipes
GTTGTATGATTATATTTTGATATGATACTGATATATTTGCACGATGGAATGAAAGTGTCGTGGAATATTTGATTGTGGCTGTACATTTCAGTGCCACAGTGAATAGATACTACGATACTACTACTACTACTACTACTACTACTGCTGGAGTGTTTGTTTTGGTGTGAGAGAGAGAGACATAGAGACAGACAGACAGACAGTAGTAATTAATGGCAGAAAAAGTCGGAAAGGAGAAATAGGAGTCACTATACTGATGTGTGTGTGTGTGTGTGTGTGTGTGTGTGTGTGTGTGTGTGTGTGTGTGTGTGTGTGTGTGTGTGTGTGTGTGTGTGTGTGTGTGTGTGTGTGTGTGTGTGTGTGTGTGTGTGTGTGTGTGTGTGTGTGTGTGTGTGTGTGTGTGTGTGTGTGTGTGTGTGTGTGTGTGTGTGTGTGTGTGTGTGTGTGTGTGTGTGTGTGTGTGTGTGTGTGTGTGTGTGTGTGTGTGTGTGTGTGTGTGTGTGTGTGTGTGTGTGTGTGTGTGTGTGTGTGTGTGTGTGTGTGTGTGTGTGTGTGTGTGTGTGTGTGTGTGTGTGTGTGTGTGTGTGTGTGTGTGTGTGTGTGTGTGTGTGTGTGTGTGTGTGTGTGTGTGTGTGTGTGTGTGTGTGTGTGTGTGTGTGTGTGTGTGTGTGTGTGTGTGTGTGTGTGTGTGTGTGTGTGTGTGTGTGTGTGTGTGTGTGTGTGTGTGTGTGTGTGTGTGTGTGTGTGTGTGTGTGTGTGTGTGGTGTGTGTGTTGGTGTGTGTGTGTGTGTGTGTGTGTGTGTGTGTGTGTGTGTGTGTGTGTGTGTGTGTGTGTGTGTGTGTGTGTGTGTGTGTGTGTGTGTGTGTGTGTGTGTGTGTGTGTGTGTGTGTGTGTGTGTGTGTGTGTGTGTGTGTGTGTGTGTGTGTGTGTGTGTGTGTGTGTGTGTGTGTGTGTGTGTGTGTGTGTGTGTGTGTGTGTGTGTGTGTGTGTGTGTGTGTGTGTGTGTGTGTGTGTGTGTGTGTGTGTGTGTGTGTGTGTGTGTGTGTGTGTGTGTGTGTGTGTGTGTGTGTGTGTGTGTGTGTGTGTGTGTGTGTGTGTGTGTGTGTGTGTGTGTGTGTGTGTGTGTGTGTGTGTGTGTGTGTGTGTGTGTGTGTGTGTGTGTGTGTGTGTGTGTGTGTGTGTGTGTGTGTGTGTGTGTGTGTGTGTGTGTGTGTGTGTGTGTGTGTGTGTGTGTGTGTGTGTGTGTGTGTGTGTGTGTGTGTGTGTGTGTGTGTGTGTGTGTGTGTGTGTGTGTGTGTGTGTGTGTGTGTGTGTTGTGTGTGTGTGTGTGTGTGTGTGTGTGTGTGTGTGTGTGTGTGTGTGTGTGTGTGTGTGTGTGTGTGTGTGTGTGTGTGTGTGTGTGTGTGTGTGTGTGTGTGTGTGTGTGTGTGTGTGTGTGTGTGTGTGTGTGTGTGTGTGTGTGTGTGTGTGTGTGTGTGTGTGTGTGTGTGTGTGTGTGTGTGTGTGTGTGTGTGTGTGTGTGTGTGTGTGTGTGTGTGTGTGTGTGTGTGTGTGTGTGTGTGTGTGTGTGTGTGTGTGTGTGTGTGTGTGTGTGTGTGTGTGTGTGTGTGTGTGTGTGTGTGTGTGTGTGTGTGTGTGTTGTGTGTGTGTGTGTGTGTGTGTGTGTGTGTGTGTGTGTGTGTGTGTGTGGTGTGTGTGTGTGTGTGTGTGTGTGTGTGTGTGTGTGTGTGTGTGTGTGTGTGTGTGTGTGTGTGTGTGTGTGTGTGTGTGTGTGTGTGTGTGTGTGTGTGTGTGTGTGTGTGTGTGTGTGTGTGTGTGTGTGTGTGTGTGTGTGTGTGTGTGTGTGTGTGTGTGTGTGTGTGTGTGTGTGTGTGTGTGTGTGTGTGTGTGTGTGTGTGTGTGTGTGTGTGTGTGTGTGTGTGTGTGTGTGTGTGTGTGTGTGTGTGTGTGTGTGTGTGTGTGTGTGTGTGTGTGTGTGTGTGTGTGTGTGTGTGTGTGTGTGTGTGTGTGTGTGTGTGTGTGTGTGTGTGTGTGTGTGTGTGTGTGTGTGTGTGTGTGTGTGTGTGTGTGTGTGTGTGTGTGTGTGTGTGTGTGTGTGTGTGTGTGTGTGTGTGTGTGTGTGTGTGTGTGTGTGTGTGTGTGTGTGTGTGTGTGTGTGTGTGTGTGTGTGTGTGTGTGTGTGTGTGTGTGTGTGTGTGTGTGTGTGTGTGTGTGTGTGTGTGTGTGTGTGTGTGTGTGTGTGTGTGTGTGTGTGTGTGTGTGTGTGTGTGTGTGTGTGTGTGTGTGTGTGTGTGTGTGTGTGTGTGTGTGTGTGTGTGTGTGTGTGTGTGTGTGTGTGTGTGTGTGTGTGTGTGTGTGTGTGTGTGTGTGTGTGTGTGTGTGTGTGTGTGTGTGTGTGTGTGTGTGTGTGTGTGTGTGTGTGTGGTGTGTGTGTGTGTGTGTGTGTGTGTGTGTGTGTGTGTGTGTGTGTGTGTGTGTGTGTGTGTGTGGTGTGTGTGTGTGTGTGTGTGTGTGTGTGTGTGTGTGTGTGTGTGTGTGTGTGTGTGTGTGTGTGTGTGTGTGTGTGTGTGTGTGTGTGTGTGTGTGTGTGTGTGTGTGTGTGTGTGTGTGTGTGTGTGTGTGGGTGTGTGTGTGTGTGTGTGTGTGTGTGTGTGTGTGTGTGTGTGTGTGTGTGTGTGTGTGTGTGTGTGTGTGTGTGTGTGTGTGGTGTGTGTGTGGTGTGTGTGTGTGTGTGTGTGTGTGTGTGTGTGTGTGTGTGTGTGTGTGTGTGTGTGTGTGTGTGTGTGTGTGTGTGTGTGTGTGTGTGTGTGTGTGTGTGTGTGTGTGTGTGTGTGTGTGTGTGTGTGTGTGTGTGTGTGTGTGTGTGTGTGTGTGTGTGTGTGTGTGTGTGTGTGTGTGTGTGTGTGTGTGTGTGTGTGTGTGTGTGTGTGTGTGTGTGTGTGTGTGTGTGTGTGTGTGTGTGTGTGTGTGTGTGTGTGTGTGTGTGTGTGTGTGTGTGTGTGTGTGTGTGTGTGTGTGTGTGTGTGTGTGTGTGTGTGTGTGTGTGTGTGTGTGTGTGTGTGTGTGGTGTGTGTGTGTGTGTGTGTGTGTGTGTGTGTGTGTGTGTGTGTGTGTGTGTGTGTGTGTGTGTGTGTGTGTGTGTGTGTGTGTGTGTGTGTGTGTGTGTGTGTGTGTGTGTGTGTGTGTGTGTGTGTGTGTGTGTGTGTGTGTGTGTGTGTGTGTGTGTGTGTGTGTGTGTGTGTGTGTGTGTGTGTGTGTGTGTGTGTGTGTGTGTGTGTGTGTGTGTGTGTGTGTGTGTGTGTGTGTGTGTGTGTGTGTGTGTGTGTGTGTGTGTGTGTGTGTGTGTGTGTGTGTGTGTGTGTGGTGTGTGTGTGTGTGTGTGTGTGTGTGTGTGTGTGTGTGTGGTGTGTGTGTGTGTGTGTGTGTGTGTGTGTGTGTGTGTGTGTGTGTGGTGTGTGTGTGTGTGTGTGTGTGTGTGTGTGTGTGTGTGTGTGTGTGTGTGTGTGTGTGTGTGTGTGTGTGTGTGTGTGTGTGTGTGTGTGTGTGTGTGTGTGTGTGTGTGTGTGTGTGTGTGTGTGTGTGTGTGTGGTGTGTGTGTGTGTGTGTGTGTGTGTGTGTGTGTGTGTGTGTGTGTGTGTGTGTGTGTGTGTGTGTGTCGTGACCTACAAAGCCGCGAATTGTACAAATTATAGGTGGGCTTAGAAAATACAGGTGTAGTGGTGTGTTTGGGAGGATGCTGTCTACACCTCCAGCCTCAGGGAGTGCTTAAGCCTAAATGAAAACATTCCTCTTACTCTTTCTGCGTTTTCCTTTCCTTCTTTTCTTTAATTTAAGTTTTTTTGTACTTTTTCAGATACTTGTTTTAGATACTGTATGCAATTACCATCCATGATTGCTTGTGTGTGTGTGTGTGTGTGTGTGTGTGTGTGTGTATGTGTGTGTATATTTTTTTTTTTTTTTTATACATGATATTTATTTGAGTGCGAAGTTCTTGAAGGTAAATTGACGCTCAACTGAATTCTCCTTAATTCTCCAAACTATGTCACCAAACATATCCCCTATTGGTAACTTTAAGTGATTTATTTGTTTCCTGGAATACTTTACAGGAGTCAGTCATCCTCAACTCTAACGTTAAGGGGGAAGTTTTGTGTTGGTAAATCTGGAGCAACTGAATCCTCCAAACTATTCCAAGCAACAGAACACTATAATTTTTGCTCTTCTGGTCCTGTTTCCTAGCATACTTTGGAGGAATCAAGGGACTCCAATGTACCAAAAAAGAATTAAAACCTTAAGAGTTTCTCCCCTTAAAAATTGTCTCCAGTGTTCGACCTTCCTCCTCCCCTCACTCCCTGGACAATGGTATTCATGTAATATTCGTGTAACTGGATTGCAGGTTCATACAACCATTCTTGGGGACTATAGAAGGGGTGGGGTGGCCGCACCTATACACCCATTTCATGACTCGAAAAATTTCCCACTATGGTGTACAGTCGGCCTCAGAAATTCGTACACAGAGCATTGGTGAAAAGGGGTGTTTATTCTGTACACTCGCAATCCAAAATATGTATCCAGGCTTGCTTCGAATAGCCTGATCAAGTATTAAGCGAGCTCAAGCAATTATAAAACAGGCTAAGCGTTATAATTGGTTCACTAGTATGTCAAATGATTTGAAACTTCAACAAGACCTGGATACAAACTTTGGATTGCGAGTGTACATACATACTGTAGTCATTGTTCTACTGACTGATTCAAGGATTATATAGTTGATTAAATAACATTACTAGAGAAGTTTCATGTTAGGAAAGTAATATTTTACTAATTTTTCCTGTTGTTACGAAGCCTTGATGTCACAGAGGTGTAAATACGAATTCCTGAGGCGACGGTATAAATGTTATTTCACCCAGCCAGCCAGCCAGCCAAAATATAACTGAATTTTCTGTGGTTCGAAAGACTAAACAACAGAGGACATAATTATAGCGAACTGTGTTTGTTTTGAGGTTCGGAGCAAAGAGAAGTCAGTCATATTGGGCCTGGCTGAGGGACTAACTTTTCTGCAGCATAGTAACTCCATTTTTTTTTTCTCAATTTTTTCTCACTGGTAAAAATGTGTCGGCCCCTTCATTCCATTTTTTTATTTTTTCATCTTTTTTTCCTCGGTAAATGTAATGAAATGTAAGACAAACTACACCAAACATCCATTACGTGCACATAAACATGATGACGTGGGACTTGTAAACACTAGAATGTCCACTAAATATACTGTACGACAAACATATATATCTAATGTCTTTTTTCATTTTATTTCCTTCCTGCTTGCTGTCACACCTCTCTATCACCTTTCTCTGGCGCTATATGACCTAGCTGTTGCGGCGCCTAATATCAATCAATCAATCAAACGTATATTTAATGTCATTATATTGGATAGAGAATTGGTGCATTTTTCCCAGGATAGAATAAAAACCAACACTTTATGATAACTAAGCGTCTTACATTATGACAAGATTATCAGGCAGAGCTGCTTCATGAATATATTATATGCTTATTCGTGTGTGTGTGGCTGTGTATGTGTGAAGATGAGTGTGTGTGTGTGTGTGTGTGTGTGTGTGTGTGTGTGTGTGTGTGTATTATATGATAATATATGTATGTGTGTGTGTGTGTGTGTGTATGTGGGTAGTAAGCAGGGTGTGCATAGAACAGCTTGTGTGTGTGTGTGTGTGTATTATGATAATGTATGTATATAGGCATGTGAATGTGTGTGTGTGTGTGTGTGTGTGTGTGTGTGTGTGTGTGTGTGTGTGTGTAGTAAGCAGGGTGTGCATAGAACAGCTTGTGTGTGTGTGTGTATTATGATAATGTATGTATATAGGCATGTGAATGTGTATGTGTGCGTATGTGTGTGTGTGTGTGTGTGTGTGAATGTATGTATGTTATATGATAATGTAGGCATATGAATGTGTGTGTGTGTGTTATATGATAATGTATGTATGTAGGCATGTGAATGTGTGTATGTGTGTGTGTGTGTGTGTTATATGATAATGTATGTGTGTGTGTGTGTGTGTGTGTGTGTGTGTGTGCAGCTCCACACAAACATTTTACTCCACCTCCCATCGTTATCTTTTTCTACTCCATCTCCTTCCCCATTCTTCTCCTCTCCTCCACTATTCCTTTTTCTTTACCCTCCACTACGGCGTCTCTCTCTTTTCCTCTTCTATCCTTCTCCTCTATGTCCTCGTCCTTCCCCTCCTCTTCCTCCCCTCTTCTCCTCCTCTTCCCCTCCACTTCCTTCCTCTTCTCTTCCCTTCTCTTCCTCTTTGACCTCCTATCTCCTCTTTTTCTATTTACTACCTCTCTTCCTCTCCTCTTCCTCTTTGTTCTCTTATCTCCTCTTCTTCTATTTACTCCCTTTCATTCTCTTCTCTTCCTCTCTATCCTCCTATCTCCCTTTCTTCTATTTACTCTTTCTCTTCCTCTCCTCTTCCTCTCTATCCTCCTATCTCCCTTTCTTCAATTTACTCCCTCTCATTCACTTCCCCTCCCCTTCCTCTTTGTCCCCCTCTTCCATCCCTTCCTCTTCCTCTTTGTCCTCTCCTCTTCCCCTCCCTTTCCTCTTTGTCCTCCTATCTCCCTTTCTTCAATTTACTCTCTCTCTTCCTCTCCTCTTCCTCTCTATCCTCCTATCTCCCTTTCTTCAATTTACTCTCTCTCTTCCTCTCCTCTTCCTCTCAATCCTTCTATCTCCCCTTCTTCTATTTACTCCCTCTCTTCCTCTCCTCTTCCCCTCCATTTCCTCCTATCTCCCTTTCTTCAATTTATTCCCTCTCATTCTCTTCTCTTCCTCTCTATCCTCATATCTCAATTTCTTCAATTTACTCCCTCTCTTTCTCTTCCACTTTCATCTTCCTCTTCCGTCTTTCCCTTCGTTTCCTTGGTGCTGAGTTGGTTGGTTCTCCATACTCCTTTTTGTTTACATCCGTCCAAAGCTGATTAGTTAAATATAATAATTCCCTCACCTTCCCTCTGGCGGCTCATCCTGGAAGCTGTCACTCTCACCCCACCACTATCAACAAGCCTAAGGGGGTGCGGGAATAGGGGACAGGCTTGGGGGGGGGGGGGGTGCGGGAATAGGGGGACAGGCTTGGGGTGGGTAGAAAACCTGTCCCCTATTCCCGCACCTCCCTAACCCCCCCCCCCCAAGCCCGTCCCCCTACTCCCGCACCCCCCAAAACCCCCGCACCCCCCTAACTCCCCCCCCCAAGCCTCTCCTCCTATTCCCGCACCCCCTTAAGGTGGTAATTCTTTTTTTGGTACATTGGAGTGCCTTGATTCCTCCAAAGTATGCCAGGAAACAGGACCAGAGGAGCAAAAAAAATAATGGTGATCTGTTGCTTGGAACAGCTTGGAGTTACAAGGAGTTACAAGGACAAGTAGCACCTCAAAAGGTCTTACGACCCATACCAAGGAGGTACCGTAGGTGTAGTAGTAGTTGCTAACTAATAGTGAGAGAAAAGTATAGTAAAGAGAAGGCTCTCCTCACCCACCTCTCCCACCCGCATTGCGGGTATGGAAATGGAAATGTACCTAACCCGGAGGTAAAAAGGCCGGACTAGGAAATTTTTGTACAGGAAAGGAGGAAATAATCACTTTAACTCTAACAGGCTTGGCAGAACTTTGTCTAACTGTTTCTTGAACTGCTCTATCGAGGAACTATCAACTACCTCTGCTGGTAGCTGATTCCAGACATTGCAGATTTTATATGTGAAGAAATTATCTAACGTATTATGGCGGAAGCGTTTCAAGTCTAGTTTCCATCCATGGTTTCTAGTTGCATTAGTGTTTAAGCTAAACAGGCACTGATAATCAATGTTTTCATATCCACGAAGGATTTTGAAAACTTCAATTAGTTGACCTCTCAAGCGTCTCATCTCTAATGAGAAGAGACCTAGTGCCTGCAGCCTTCTCTGGTAGCCCATGTGCTTAATTGATGGGATCAGTTTGGTGGCCCTAGCCTGGACTCTCTCAAGCCTTGCAATGTCTTTCTTGAGAGTCGGCGACCAGAACTGCACAGCATATTCCAGATGTGGCCGAACCAAAGAATTGTACAGAGTGAGTACTATCTCTTTGTTTCTAAATCTAAATTGCCTCTTTATGTAACCAAGAAGCCTCTGGGCTTTCTTCTCTACTTCGAGGCACTGCTTGGAGAATTTGGGGTCACTGCTGATCAGTACACCTAAGTCTTTCTCCAAGTCAGTACTACTAATTTCACTTCCCAACAAAGAGTAACTGGCTCTCTGATTGGCTGGACCTATGTGCATCACTTTACACTTGTCCAAATTGAATGGCATCTGCCATCGTTCAGACTACTCTCCTACTTTCTCTAGGTCTTTATGTAGTTGTTCTACCTTTTCAAATGATGAAGCATTACACCCTAACTTGGTGTCATCAGCAAATTTTGCAATTCGACTGACAATGCCCACATCTATATCATTAATGTAGATTATAAAGAGTAGTGGACCTAGAACTGAACCTTGAGGAACCCCACTTGTGACTGATGCCCAACTTGAGGCTTCCCCATTGATTACTACTCTTTGGCACCGGTCAGTCAGCCAATTCTCAATCCATTTAGCAAGCATGCCCCTTATTCCCAGTGCACGGGTTTTTGCCATCAACCTCTGATGAGGTACTTTATCAAAGGCTTTCTGAAAGTCCAGATAAAGGATGTCTATTGCCCGGCACTGGTCATACTCGGAAAGCATACCGTGGAAAAATTCAATCAAGTTGGTCAAACATGAACGCCGACGCCTAAAACCATGCTGTGAATCATACAATAAATTATATGATTCAAGATGATCTACTATTCTATCTGCAACTATACCCTCCAATACCTTTCCTACTACAGATGTAAGGCTGATTGGTCGGTAGTTTCCAGGAAGATGGCGATCTCCCTTTTTAAATATGGGAGTCACATTTGCTTCCTTCCAGTCAGATGGGACCTCTCCTGTTTCAAGCGATATATTGAAGATAGCAGCCATGTAAGGGGTTACCTGGTCACATACCTCTCGCAAGACCCTAGGAAGAAATTCATCAGGACCGGGAGATTTATTGACACTTAATTTGCCTGTTCTGTCTCTAACTTCTGCTTCACTGCATTGGACTCTTTCTATGGTAACACCCTCATGAGTAGTGCCTGGCTCAGGGATGTTACCCCCATCTTCTCGGGTAAACACTGATGAGAAATGGGAATTTAGAATGTCTGCCATCTCTTCATCAGAGTTTTGCAAGACACCGTTCCCATCATGCAATGGGCCTATCTTGTTTCTAATTGGTTTTCTGCTGTTTACATAACCAAAAAACTCCTTGGGATTCTCCTTACACAAGGCTGCAATCCGGAGTTCCTCGTTACGCTTGGCTCTGTCTACAAGTGATTTCACCTTCCTACGTAGGTGGTAATATTCACTTTGTATCTCTAAATTACCAGTTCTTTTGAACTGGCGGTAGGCTGCCGTTCTTTTCCTAATTGTAGCTGCTATTTCTCGTGTGAACCATTTGGGTTGGGATATTGGGGATCCAACTGGCTTAGAGGGCACGAACATTGATTGTTGTGCCATAAAGCAGCCTTGAAATAAGCACCAGGACTCATTCACCCCTTGGCCCATTTCCAAATGCATTGCACTAACTCCCTTTCTCAGATTACAGAAATCTGCTCTACTGAGGTCGGGTTTGCTCTGTTTCTGAATTTTAACTTTAGACTTGGGTACTTGCAGTGAGAACCTAATTATATTATGGTCACTTCCTCTCAATGGCTCATCTACAGTCAAGATAGAGACAAGGTCATCTTCAGAGGTGAACACAAGATCTAATATATTGGTTCCCCTTGTGGGCTCAGTCACCCACTGAGTCAAGAAAGCTTCATCAGCAAAGTCAATGAGCCTTCTTGATTCTGCATCTCCCGTTTTATCTACCCAGTTAACATGGCAGTTGAAGTCACCTAGTATAATGGTAATCTTCTCCCCTATTAGATCACTAACTTCATTATATAACTTAGAATCATCATCAATGTGTTGGTGCGGTGGACGGTAGACAACAATGAATCTATACACTCCACTTCCCACTGTCATGTCAACACCTAACACTTCTTGTTCTGACCCGACTTTGCAGATCACTGGATCTAGGGAGTCTCGGATATACAGGGCTACTCCTTCTCCGGGTCGGTCTCTATTAAATAATCTAAAGGTAGGGATATGGAATTCCCCTATATAGTCCCTTCCACTTGCATGGATCCAGGACTCTGTTATAGCTATTATATCTACTTTTTCAGCTGCTATCAGAGCTCTGAGCTCATTAAATTTGTTTCTAACTGACCTAGCATTTATCAGTACTACACTGAGGGAGTCTGTCTGAACTGACTGACTCCCTAGCATGACATGTTTCCCGAAGGCTCATCGCTGACCAGGCTAAGGTTGGCAGCATCAGCTACCGTAGATGGTGGTGCAACCACTTCAGGTACCGGGGTACCCTCTGTGGAAGGACCTCCCTCGTTCTGACAGGATGCTCCCACCCTTTTCTCCAAAGGTGGTGTCACCTCTATGGGTGTCACTTCAGGAGCATCACTGTCGTTGGGTTGACGACCTTCTCTGACCACATGGGTAGATCTAACTACACGGTAGACGACCTGGTTCACCATGTCCCCGAAGACTTCCTTCCCTCGCTTGTTAAGGTGCACCTCATCCAGCAAGTAAAGGTCTGCTCGCCCATAAAACACATTGTATGGGTCCACAAACCGAACACCAAGAGGGGTGCACATGTCCTCAAGCCTCTCATTTACTCCAATGGCTTTAGAGAGAGCATGGGAACCGGCACCAAGTCTGGGGAGAATTCCTATTACTGTTGTCATATTAAATCTCTTGAGTTCATCCACCATGTACATGGCATCGAGGATGATCTCTTCAGTGTTGCCGGTCTCTCCATTCCTAAGAAACAGATCGTTACCCGACACCTGTGCAACTACCGTTGTGCTTTCACTGACTGGTAGTTTTTCTACTTCTTTCATGATGTCTTTAGTTTTTCTTCCTGAAAGGCACTTGACAGATCTTTTGGTGCCATTTACTGCACCAAAGTGCCTATCCTGACCCTTGACTAGAGAGTCACCAACCAATATGGCCTCCCTGTCTTCAGAGCAGAGAAGTGCATATCGGTTGGAAGTTGTGATGGGTTCTGGGTTTGGAGGTTTATGACTACATTTAGCAGCCTTCCGCCAAGTCACCCGAGTAAACTCGTCAGAGTTCCCATTTGGAGAACTCTGTGACCCTCTAGGGTCACTTGTGCTTGGAGCAGTAGGCCTAGCTCCTTTCTTTGTCATTCTTTGTTTTCTTTTCTTTTTCTTTCCTTTATTTTCTTTACTTTCTCTGGCCACTATTTTATTAGTAGACTCCTCTGAGGTTGACGGTTCCTCGGTGCAGCTACGCTGACCAACATGACCCGCCCTCAGGGTTTCTACCATATCTTGCAAGATCTTAATTTGATTTTTCAAGTCATTTATCTCCTGCGAGTGCTCTTTTCAGAGCTTGCAGAAGTCACAAGGTGTAGGGTGGTCCGTTAGGTCTTTGTGGCTTGCACCACTAAAGTCCTCAGTCCACCTGTAGACCTCGCACTCCGGACATACAAACTTTCTACAAGAAGGTCCGTTCTTTGACTTGGGTTTCTGATTCATTGTTGTTGCTTTGAATATTCTTTCTAACAAGTTCTAATGTATCAAAAACAAGAAAAGCTATCAAATACTTAGGGTCATCACCATAAATTGCATAAAAAAGAGGATGCATGGAAACAGATACTGCTGTGCTAGATGCCTCTAACACTAGGAGGGAGTTCCTGCAGGGTCAGAAATTGCCAGAATATGACCATCCACTTGCCCTGGGCCCCGGTCATGAGTGAGGCCTTCCCAACCCGGCGCACAGTGGCATTTTGTCCTCAAACATTTTGTCCCCCAGGAGGGGACCTGCGTAGCCACCCAGGGCAAGGCTGGCAAAGAAAGAAAGGGACCAGCAACTCGGCCTCACCATCCGACACACCAAACTAGAACCCCTGCGACCCTTTTGGGGCCTGGCCGGTGGCACTTGTCACCAAGTGTGCTCCACCAACTCTAGGAGCAATCAGGTGCCCTTCCAGCAAGACTAAGGTACTGAAATATTCCATGTTGTAGAGTGGAGGGAAATCCACAACACCTGCCTCATGAGTACCATAAGAGTGAACTCCAATGTCACCCAACTGACAGGCTGTTGTAGAGGAAGAGATGAGGACCAGTGGTTGAGAAGAGAAGGGATGAGAAGTTCGTTGATAGAAGAGGAACGGAGAATCTCACCAACCACTGACCTCCAAGAGGTTTGGGTACTTCTTTGCCCACTCCAAGGAGTGAGAGCCCTCTCGGAACGACAACCCGAGTACCCGTTGGAGGATTCTGTTGCTCCAGATTTTCCAACACTGTAATACTCCCTTAAGGGGGTGCGGGAATAGGGGGACAGGCTTGGGGGGGGTTAAGGGGGTGCGGGAGTAGGGGACATGCTTGGGGAGGTTTGGGAGGGTGCAGGAGTAGAGGGGACATGCTTGGGGGGGTTAGGGGGGTGTGGGAGTAGGGGACAGGCTTGGGGAGGGGGGTTAGGGGGTGCGGGAATAGGGGACAGGCTTTCTAACCACCCCAAGCCTGTCCCCCTATTCCTGCACCCACCAAGCCTGTCCTCTACTCCCGCACCCCCTTAATTAATTAATGGCAGATCCTCCTTTAGGTAAATTGAAAGGCTACCAAATCATCCAAAATCTGTCACGAAACAGAACCACTCTTAGTAATAGTTGGAGGGATTTTTTTTTTTTCTGGAGGAATTTGTAGCCCTCCACTTCACCAAAAAAATAAAGGTCTCCCGGGAGCTTAATTGGTTGTTTTCATAATCATTTCAGTATTTCTCTTTTTTTTTCTTTTCTTTTTACCAATGTCTCTGCGTTGTTATTGTTATTATAATTATTATTATTATTATTATTATTGTTATTATTATTATTATTATTATTATTATTATTATTATTATTATTATTATTATTATTATTATTATTATTATTATTATTTTATTTATATATTTTTTGTTTGAAGCGTGAAACAAAAATACATTGACTCTCTTCTAATTAACCAAACAAAGACGAGATTTTCGACGCAAGGCAGGTCAGGTGAGGTCAGATGGACTGAACATTGACGACTGACTGTATAGCAGGAGGCAAAAGTCCTGTAGCCACATGTGCCAAGTCGTAAAGTTCAGTATGGAAATATAAGCTTCACTATCTCGTAAAACTAAACACACACACACAGATGATTATATATATTTACTCCCTGGATACTGTAGTATTTTGGCTTCGTATGCAGCCATCGTACCAGTACCACGCCATCGTATGCACCACCAATGCTCTGTTCTTGCATACGGCCCAGGTTGGTTCGTTGGTTAACCATTATGGTATCCTTCAAGCAGTAAAAGAGTGAGTGAGTGAGGCGACAGGAATATTTGACACTGACTGTGCTATTGGCTACAATAATTCGTACACACACTGTTGTTCTCGAGAGTTTTGCAACGTAATGAAAATGTAAAACTAAGTATCTGCAATACAACATTATCAATAGGTTTGTTGTTTTGCAATCACCGAGTCACTTGATAGATTATTCAATGCAGTACTTAACAAATGATGACTTCTCCTTCCATATAACCTGTGTAGGAATTCGTGTAACCATCCATATACTGTTAGTGATGGAGTGACGTGATGATATTTGTGTGCCCGTGTATCGTAGTGTTCAAAGGTGACGCTACAGTGACCTTTCAACGTAATGGATTTTTGGGGAAGCAAAACGGTAGTCCAGAAATATACAGGGAAAATGGAACCGTAAGCGATATAAACTTGTGAAATAAAATTCTTGCCAAATGAAAACACATATAGCTGAAATATAGAGTGAAGAGGAAACCTAAACCTATATGAACTTGTGAAAAATAAACTTGACATATAAAAACAAATAAAACAGAAAACCTTACACTATAGTGCGAACTGTTTTCTTTTTAAGGGAGAGGTATGAGTACAGTTGGACACATAAATTCTTACACAGGCTATATGGAACGAGCGGTTTTCATTATTCTGGAAGTACTGCAATGAATGGCCTACCAAGTGACTCGGTGACTGCAAAACAACAAACCTAATAATAATGTTGTATTGCAGTTACGTAGTCTTACATTTTTTTCTATATGTTGTAAATCCTCGAAAACAACAGTGTGTGTACCAATTCTTGTGGCCAATAGCACATACAGTGTTGGTAAATCTGGAGTAATTGATTTCTCGAAACTATTCCAAGCAACAGGCCACCATTATTATTTGTCACTCTGGTCCTGTTTTCTACCGTACACTCGCAATCCAAAATATGTATCCAGGCTTGCTTCGAATAGCCTGATCGAGTATGAATTAAGCGACCTCAAGCAAATATAAAACAGGATAAACGTTGTAATTGGTTCACTAGTATGTCAAATGACTCGAAACTTCAACAAGACCTGGATAGATATTTTGGATTGCGAGTGTACCTTGGAGGAATCAAGGGGCTCCAATGAGAGAAAAGTGTACCGTACTCTCTTTTTCTTAATGGTGGTGAAAATGCACCGATTCTCTTCTCAGGCATATGATCTTAGATACATGTTTGGCGTATATTCTAATGTTTACAAATTGCAGATAATTAGGTACAGTCTTGGACATGAGTCTCAATACACATATGGATAACTCAAACAAATTCCTGACAAATGTTTTCACGTTGTCATATGATGTTATTGTTTTGAATAGTGAGTAGCTGCTTGTAGTAAAATAGAAGATGCCACTTAACCTACTTATTGGAAAGTTTCACAGCTAACGAACAAAGGGAATTAAGCTGGCAAATGTTTACACGAGTCAAAGCAATGTGGATGATTAGTATTGTTTACTACTGTAACAAGTTGTATAAATAATTTGTGTGTTTTATCTTGGATTGATGAATAACGTAAAGGAGAGTGAGTAAAACGGGGAGAATTGGATTGAAAGAAAATTAATGTATATTGGAGAAGATAAAGAGGAAAGTAAAGAGAGATAGAAGAGATGAATTTATTAAGACAATATAAAGGAGAATTTGAAGTTGAAATAAAAGAATTAGATTGAGAAGAGAATAAAGACAATAAAAGAAGGACAGAAAGGAGAAGGATAGAAAGGATAGAATAAAGAAAAATAGAAAGGATAGAAAAAGGAAGAAAAAAAAAGAATATAAAGAAAAAGAATAGAAAGAAGGATAGAAATAAGAAGTATAGTAAGAAGAAGGATAGAACAAAGGAGTGAAAGAAGGGTAGAGAAAAAAAGGATAGACAGAAGAGAAAGAAAGATAGAAAGAATAAAAAAGAAGGATAGAAAAAAGAGAAAGAAAAATGCTAGACAGAAGAAGGATAGAAAGAATAGAAAGAGGATAGAGAAACATAAGGATAGAAAGAATAGAAAGAGGATAGAGTAAAAGAAGGATAGACAGAAGAGAAAGAAAGAGGATAGACAGAAGAAAAAGAAGGATAGAAAGAAGAGAAAGAAAGAGGATAAACAAAAGAAAAAGAAAGCTAGAAAGCAATAACAAGAGTCCAGTAAAAGCCTCTGTGAATCCAGGGACGGTATTCATAAAAACATCCGAGAATTTTCTCTCGATCGTGTGTTTACATCAGTACTGGTTGTGTGTTGTCGTCTTGTTCTTTCCGGATCAGAGAGAGAGAGAGAGAGAGAGAGAGAGAGAGAGAGAGAGAGAGAGAGAGAGAGACAGACAGACAGAGAGAGAAAGAGAGAAAGAGAGAGAGAGAGGGGGGGGGGGGAGGGGGAAAGGGGAGAATGAGTCGGTAAGTGTGTGTGTGTGTGTGTGTGTGTGTGTGTGTGTAGGCCTATATGTCAAAGAGGTTCAATTCTTGTTCTTGAATTATGAGCCAATTTTAATATTATGAGGCAGTACCGGGTCCAAGTCCTTAGTAACCAAGAATGAACACAGAGGAATAAAATACGCTTATGAACAGAATTATTCGCTTAATTTGACAGGAGTATACGCTTAAATTGACAGGAGTATACGCTTAATTAATTTGACAGGAATATAGGCTTACCAACAAGAATGCTTACGAACATGAATATTCTCTTACGAACAACAATATACACTTATGAATAAAGTTTCAGTAATACAAAATCCAGATTGTACAGCCACAATCAAATATCCACCAACACTTACATTCTATCGTAGTAAATATCTTGGTAATAAAGAACAACACGTGTATGATTTTGCAGCACCTCGTAATAATAATTGAGGGGGTTGAGTTGACGTAAGGTGTTGTATGATTATATTTTGATATGATACTGATTAATTTGTACGATGGAAGGAAAGTGTTGGTGGTTATTTAATTGTGGCTGTACACTCGGATACCATAATCTCTAGCCCACCTGACTCGAAACACGAGATCTGAAGCAGGTGGTTTCTGGACGACAGGCCACCCAAACCATCCAAAGTTTTCCAGGCAACAAAAAAGCACTCATTATTATTATTGTTAATCTGTTTCTGTTTAGTGCCATGCTTTGGAGGAATACTTTGGAGGAATACTTTGCATGAATATTTACTTTGGAGGAATACTTTGCAGGAATACTTTGGAGGGATATATACTTTGCAGGAATACTTTGGAGGAATAAATACTTTGGAGGAATATATACTTTGCAGGAATACTTTGAAGGAATATATACTTTGGAGGAATATATACTTTGCAGGAATACTTTGGAGGAATATATACTTTGGAGGAATATATACTTTGGAGGAATATTTTGGAGGAATACTTTGGAGGAATACTATCCCCTTCATGGGGCATCCTCTTGTGGTCAAACAGAGGAGCTACTGATTCCTCCAAACTATTCTAAAAAACTGGTAACCTTAGAAAAATTAGACTGGGTGGGATCTGTTTTATGGAATAGCTTGGTGGAATCAGAGGGCCTTCAGTTTTATCATTGGGTGGGTGGTCACTATCCTTTTCTCATTTAGTTATCTCATGTTTTCTCTGATGACTTTGTGTTCCCACCTTGTTCAATTCTGTTCTTTCTTGACCAGATAGAGAGAGAGAGAGAGAGAGAGAGTCGCCGTGTATAGAATTGTGTTAGTGTGTGTGTGTGTGTGTGTGTGTGTGTGTGTGTGTGTAGGAAGGATTAACAGAGAATGAGAGACGGCTTAGGCAGTGAGGTAATACGTATACTTAGGGGAAGGATGAGAGATTACCGTGAGACGAATTGAGGGCACCGAGAGAGAGTGGATAGTGTGGAGAATGAGAGGAGAGTGGAGAGTGGTGGAGAGTGAGAGGAGAGTGGAGAGTGAGAGGAGAGTGGAGAGTAGTGGAGAGTGAGAGGAGAGTGGAGAGTGAGAGGGGAGTGGAGAGTGGTGGAGAGTGAGAGTGGAGTAGAGAGTGAGAGGGAGAATGAATCAGTAGCCCTCCAATTTACACAACAGGAGCGTCTCCCCTGAATTAACTGCTATATATGTTAGAAAGTTAAAAATGGTCAGACGCTTCAAAACAGGAATGCATGCAAAGTTTACACTGGGACTCACTCAACACCCGTCCAACATACACGTATATACTCACATATAGCTGGTGGGTTAAATTAATTACCGGCATCACTTGTGGATTAAAGGGGGTAGTACAGTGTTGGTACATCTGGAACAACATATTCCTCCAAACTATTCCAAGCAACAGAACACCATTAGTTCATTGTTCAATGGTCCTGTTCCCTGGCATGCTTTGGAGGAATGAAGGAATTCTATTGTACCAAATGTATACTATGCCCTTAATGATTCTGTCACTCCCACCGCGGCACACACTCACTCACCTGTGGACCACAAAACACAAACAATTAGGTCGCCTTAAAAAAAGAATTTTTCATTGAACATGTTGAAGGTTGTAATTGATTTTTGGACAAGTCACACACACAAATGTTGTGTATCTAGTTTAAACAATAAACATAATTTTTACGAATACGTAAAGATAAAAAGATACTGTATTCTTACCTCCTAGCCAGCCAGCCAGGCAGCCCTCGAGGAACCTGGACATACCTGTCAATCACACCTGAGGTATCTCCCCTCAGACCGCCACTTAAGCCATGACACATATGTTCTTCTATATACCCCACAATTCCTTCAATAGGCCTGGTCACAGAACGACGAGATAACCACGTCACAATTTTTACCCACAGACAGACCCACATGAGCCAAGCCACCTCCCTGTTATGTGTCCTGCTAAGGCAGAAGGTCCACGTCTTCCTAAACTCAAAGATAAAGTGTCAACAGCAATTGCCAGACACTCCTCTGTCACCAGCAGGCCAGAGCCATCCCCAGAGCTCCAACCCCAAAAGGAAGGTCACAGTAACTGCCAGGTACCATTCCTCCTACTCTAGTTCTGGTCCTGTGTTACTCTCTCCACCCATGATGCCAAGCAGACCATTGTCGCTTAAATACTTCTGCCCTTCAATAACGAGAGAAAACTACCCAAAGTTTGAGACCTGTGTCACCTAGATGGCCGGGCATTGATAGAAGTGTCTGTGTGAGTGGACGGTCTGTGTGTATCACCCGCAGTCTTACCCAGCCTAAAAAGCTGCAATTTGCCCTCTCCTTTCCCGGATATTGACCTAAAATAATACCTCTAACCACCTCTGCAGCTTCCCACCCCGGGTTGGTGGTGTGAAAGTCAACGACGAGTAAAGTGAAACTTTTGATACGTTAGGCCTCTCTGTAATATACTGAGCCTCGCCATAGAAAAGGAATCCCCTTCAGGGCATACTCCCCCTCCCTCCTCTTGTGGGTGGTAGTAGTTGTGAATATCGGCTCTAAGTGATTACGACACCTGTGGATACGACACTCTGTACATCCATCATGTAGCTGACTAGTGTGCATATCACATCTGTGGATAGTGACCTGTCTATACATGGTACCGGATAAAATGACCATAAGTGTGTCAAATCCTATGGACAGTGCCATGTAAGTCCAGCAATTGTCTGTATCAGTAAACAGTGAAGACAATAAGAGCTGCTCCTTCAGAGAAATCCAGCCTAGACCAAAAACACCATCTGCAGTTTAATCACGGTCTCTACGGAGCCTGAAAAAGAGCTGGGGGTTTATATACTTAACCTTGCAGTGTGTTAACTAAGTGCAAGCTAAAAATTGAAGCCTGTTCCACGTTTGTATGATATCGTGTTGTAAAACAGCTTGGCTAGACTGTATCAGAGAAACGAGGCTCAGATTCCAAGGCTTATAATCGGAGAGTATCCAATGTCTATTTTCATATAATTGCTATTTCATTACCACCTTATCATTATTACATTACCACACTATCACTATGAAGAAGCAAAACGGGCGAAACGTTTTACTAACCTGTGAAATGATACCATATTATTATATGAATTCAGCAGCCCTCCAATTTAACATAGAAGAAAATATTCCCTTAACAAGGTCACTAAGATTTTCCCTACACTTCTGCACTGGGACTAATCTGAAGGTTACTTTCTGAAGGGGATAATACGATGTTGGTAAATCTGGAGCAACTGATTCCTCCAAACTAAACCAAGCAACAGGTCACCATTATTTTTGTTCATCTGGTCCTGTTTCCTGGCATACTTTGGAGGAATTAAGGTGGTGATTCTTTTTTGGTACATTGGAGTGCCTTGATTCCTCCAAAGTATGCTAGGAAACACGACCAGAAGAGCAAAAATAATGGTGTTCTGTTGCTTGGAATAGTTTGGAGGATTTAGTTGCTCCAGAATTACCAACACCAAACTTTCACATTAAGGCGCTCTAATGTACCAAAAGTGTAATACCCCTTTAATTAAGAACCTAGAAACCCGGTATATGTATAATCTGTTCTGAAGACTCGAGAAACCCGGTATTTATTTTCTTGAGAACCAAAAGGCCTGCTGGTGTCTGACTGTCTTTGTATTCCTTATTTCGTCTTTTTATTGTCCCGCTCTTCATTCCCCTCCTCTCCCATCCATGCCTGAGCCTCCTCCTGCTCCTAATACTATACTCTTTCACCTTCCCTTCTTCTTTCCAGGGCGCATTCTTTCCTGTTTGTCCCCCCCCCCCACCCCTCACCTTCTCCTCCTGCCTCTTCTCCACTGATGCTCCTACTCTCCAATTCAATTTCTTTTCGAGCCTCCCCAATATGCCCTCACCTCACCTCACCTCCGTATTCTTTCTCATGTTTATATTTTTTCCGCTCTGGGTTTCGCTCCAAAAATTCCTTCTCCCGCAGCAGCCCAAAAGGAAGGGAAGAGCCGGAAACAAATTTACAGTCACGAGCCATAGTAAGTACAGTATCCAGGTGGTCTTGAAGTCTGGAATTATATAAGACAGCAGCAGTGGTTGAACCAATTATAACGCTTGTCCTGTCTCATACTTCCTGAATAAAGCTCCTCTTTTAATACTTCATCAGGCTATTCAAAGCAACCCAAGATACTTTTCATGTCTCGTGACTGTACAAAACATGCATAGCTTCCTTGCTGTGTAATATTCAGGTTTTCTTTTCCATTTCTATTCCCTTACACTCAGGTTTTCTCTTCCCTTTTCTTTTCCACATGGCATTTACTTTTCTCGCCGCTGTACTGTACATACATTTCCAAAGAGAATAGATAACTATGTTGGTTGGTTGGTTGGCTGGTTTTCTTGTCTTACATGCGAAGGTAGACTTAAAAACCTCTTTCCTCCTACTCCTTTCCTTTCATTAACCCATCTATTGTTCCCGGGGGATTTGCTTGGTTGGTTGGTTAGTTAGTTGGTTGGTTGGTTTCTGGTTTATGTTGTTGGCTATATATATACCCCCCCCACACACACAATCTTTCCTTACGCTTTTCATTTCATTTTTGCAACTATTACTTTCCGCCGCCTTGCAATTCAAATCCGAGTATAGCGTGTTGGTGGGAGACAAACACAACGGCCAACAAAAATGACAGACAAGTAAAGCTCCAACTCCCAACCACGGCGCCAAGTACACATCTAAGTTCCACATTTTACCGACAGAGGAGAGACTGAAGTGAGAGGCGTCGCTTTGGCTTTGTAAGTCTGTCGTGGAGGAAACTAAATACCGGGTTACTTAAGAACTCAAGAAAATAAATACCGGGTTACTTGAGAACTCAAGAAAATAAATACCGGGTTACTTGAGTCCTTAAGAAAATAAATATCGTGTTACTTGAGTTTTTAAGAAAATTAATACCGGGTTACTTAAGACTTAAAGAGACTGTTTGGGTCTCAGCTACTATCTACTAATAGAGGGAAAGGATAAAATAGTGTAAGGTTCCTTCCACCCACCAATCCCTCCAGCTTTCGTTGGCAACGAAACAATTGGAAGAGAAACCACCCTGTACGGAAAAACTGCTGTGGAATATACAGCAAGAAGGAATGAAGGAATATTGTACTAGTCTAACACTACGTCCTAAAATAAAAATAACGTTTTGCTCATATCGATAATTCTATAACAAATAATGTAACACGGGAGTTGCTTTTGCAATATTTGTGTAGATGTTTCATAAAAGTTCCTATATTGTTACATCTTAATACATTTACAGGCAGGTCATTCCAAATGCTAACCACGTGATTAAAGAAATGTTTAGCATCATTTACACGGAAGCATTTGAATATGATTTTGTATCCATGGTTTCTCCTTTTGTTTGACTCGTCTATAATGATAGAGTCGTATATATTTAGTCTTACTAAAACCTTTAAACAATTCAAAGACTTCGATGAGGTCACCTCCTAATCTACGTTTTATGAAGCTGAATAGATTCAACACTTTAATCCTCTTTTCATTTCTCACTCTGGGAATCAGTTTTGTTACTTTATGTTCAATATTTGTTTTATCTTTTTCGTGTCCTCTTTGTTGTAAGGTGACCAAACCTGGACACAGTATTCCAGGTGAGTTTACAGCGAGTTGTATAGGAGACGAAGTGAAGGAAGAACATTAGGGTAAGAATATATAATAAGAGAGAAAAGATATTTTGAGAGAGGGGATGAGAGGCAAGGAAACGAAGAATGACTGAGGACAGGAATGAGAAAAGGAAGGGGAAGGAAGGAAAGGAGACGAAGGGACATGTAGATGTAAAGGAAGGAAGAAAAGAGATTGTGAGAGTGTATGAGATGCAGGAAACTGAGAATGACTGAGAAGGGGAACAAGAAAAGAAAGGGGAAGGAAAGGAGACGAAGGGAGAGATGCAAAGGAAAGTAAGAAAGAAAAATACAGAGAGAGTGTGAGAGAGAGGGTGTGAGGAACTGTAGGGAGAGAAGGTGAACATTTAAAGGGAAGAGGAAGGATATAAAAAGTGTGAATAATAATCAGCAAGGTGGTAGAAATAGGGGAGATGAAGAGAGGGAAAAACAGAAAACAGGAAGGGGGAAAATGGGAGATAAAAGCAAGGAAGAAATGAAACATAATTAAAGAGGAAAAACTGAGATGAAGATAATGAAAAAAATAAATAAACAAGTAGAGGGAAAATGAGATAAATAGAGAGAAAAAGAGAGCAAAAGAAAGATGGAAACGTGAAATGAAGAGATGGAAAACAGAAACAGGGAGAGGGAAAGGGAAAATTATGAGAGACACAAAACAGAATTGATAAGAGGAAAAACGAGAGATGAGAAAAGAGGAAGAGGGAGAAGGGAAATGAAGAGAGGAAAAGGAGAGAAACAAGAAAAGGGAAATGAAGAGAGGGAAAGGAAAGACACATGAAGAGGGAAAAGGGGAAATGAAGTGAAGGAATAAAATGAATGTAGAAGAGGGAAAAGGGAATTGAAGAGAGGGAAAGGAAAGAAAGAGGAAGAGGGAAAAGGGGAGAAGTGAATAAATAAAATGAAAGAGGAAGAGGGAGAAGAAAAATGAAGAGAGGAAAACAGGAAGAGGGAAAAGGGGAAATGAAGTGAAGGAATAAAATGAAAGAGGAAGAGAGAAAAGGGGAGACATTGAGAGAGGAAAGAAAACAACAGAAAATGGGGAAGGAAGAAAAAATGAAGTTGGGTAAGAAGAGAGCAACATCTATGATTCTATGGGGTAAGGAACACAAGAGTTAAGGTGGTAATTCTTTTTGGGTACATTGGAGTGCCTTGCTTCCTCCAAAGTATGCTAGGAAACAGGACCAGAAGAGCAAAAATAAAGGTGTTCTGTTGCTTGGAATAGTTTGGAGGATTCAGTTGCTCCAGATTTACCAACACAAAACTTCCCCCTTAAGGGATCCTGTGATGTAGTCAGAAAATTGGAGATAAAAAATGAATCCTTCAAATACTGCCACGAAACACACCACCTAAATGGAAGGAGCTTGTGTCGTGGCATGGTCAGGAGGAATCAGAAGCCTCCAATTACCATACACGAACACAGGGTCCTTAAAATGAAAGGAATTGCAGGATCTACTGTAAAATGGGAATAAAGAGAGGAAAATATGCCACTAAACTAAATCCTCTTTAAGGGGGTGCGGGAATAGTGGGACAGGCTTGGGGGGGGGGATAGTGGGGTGCGGTGGATTTTGGGGGGGTCGGGGGGATTTTGGTGGGTGCGGGAGTAGGGGGACAGGCTTGGGGGGGGGGGTGTTAGGGGGATGCGGGAATAAGGGACAGGCTTTCTACCCATCCCAAGCCTGTCCCCCTATTCCCGCACCCCCCAAACCCCCCTCAAGCCTGTCCCCTACTCCCGCACCCCCTTAATGGTACTACGATGTTGGTACTGCATCTGGAGCAATTGATTCCTCCAGACTATTCCAGGCAACAGGATACCATTAGGTTTGTTCATTCGGTCCTGTTTCCTGATATACTTTGGAGATCTCTAGGAGCTCCAAGGTACACTCGCAATCAAAAATTTGTATCCAGGTCTTGTTGAAGTTTCGAATCATTTTGACATACTAGTGAACTAATTACAACGCTTATCCTGTTTTATATTTGCTTGAGTTCGCTTACTACTCGACCAAGCTATTTGAAGCAAGCCTGGATACATATTTTGGATTGCGAGTGTACCAAAAATATATTACCCCCTTAATACTAGAGCCGAAATTCTCCTGTTCTGTTCTAAGTCAATATGACATTTGATACACGGTTCACATACAGTTACGGGCATATGAAAAACACACACACACACACTTTAAGGGGATGGTCGACTTTTGGTTCATTAGAGCGTCTTGATTCCTCCAAAATATGCCAGGAAACAGGACCAGATTGACATTAATAATGGTGGCCTGTTGTTGCTTGGAATAGTTGGGAGGAATCAGTTGCTTCAGATTTACCAACACTGAACTTCCCCCTTAATTAAGGACCCTGTGATGGTGTATTATACATGGTGGCTTCTGATTCCTCCTGACTATGCCACGAAACAAGTTCATTTAATCTAAGTGGTGTTTTGTGGCATTGTTTGAAGGACTCACTCACTTTCAATTTATTTTCTGACTATCACAGGGTCCCTTAAGGTGGTAATTCGCTTTTGTTACATTGGAGTGCCATGATTCCTCCAAAGTATGCCAGGAAGCAGGACCAGAGGAGCAAAAATAATGGCGTCCTGTTGCTTGGAATAGTTTGTAGGAATCAGTTGGTCCAGATTTACCAACACAAAACTCCCCCATTAAACGGATCCCTATCATCATATACTCAATGAGAGGGACCCCGTTTCAGGTATGTCTGTTTCATGTTTACGCAGCTGTACATTCCAGTGTTTATTAGTGGTAAATATATCTTGAATTGCAGTACATGTAATGAGGGAGCCAGTGCATCTTTACCAGATTATGAAAAAAAAAAAAAAATGGAGAATTGACTAGAGTTTAATAATCCCGTTGTAGGCAGTGTTGTCACAGCTGGCGAGTATGTACAGAGAGAGAGAGAGAGAGAGAGAGAGAGAGAGAGGAAGGGAAGATAGCGAGAGGAGGAAGGAATGGAGATGAGAGGAGGAGAGGATGGAGGGAAAATAAAATGGGCGGATATCCCTCTTGGCACTAAATAATTAATCTTGTGCAGTCATTACTGAGAGGGGAACGGTTCAGCTCACGTCCAATAAGTTGCCTTTTAAGAGAATCTATTTGTATTGAATTGATAAAACCTACAAATTTGTCTTTTGATAGGAGTTATGCAGTGCACTTTAAAATATATATATATTTTTTTTAAGTGAAATTATACGGTGCATTGAATAAACCTTCAAAATTGCTGTTAATTAAATCTATACAGCACATCGCTAAAACATTCAAAAAGTTTTGTGTTGGTAAATCTGGAGTAACTGAATCCTCCAAACTATTCCAAGCAACAGAACACTATTATTTTTGCTCTTCTGGTCCTGTTTCCTAGCATACTTTGGAGGAATCAAGGCACTCCAATGTACCAAAAAAGAATTACCACCTTAAGTTGGCTTTTAAGTGCAGTCATATACCATACCGTAGTTCATAGCTAAAACAACCTCAGAATAACCAAGACTCATCTTTCAGAATTAATATTGATAGTATTGCCTTCGGTGTTGTGGGCAATACCTTATATATACGTAGAGGAAAAAAGAAAGGACAGAAAAGGAAAGAGAAGAATAGAACAGGATAGAGAAGAACAGAAGAAGAGAGAAAAGAACAGAATAGGAAAGAGAAGAACAGAAAAGGAGAGAGGAGAATAGAACAGGATAGAAAAGGACAGAAGAAGAGAAAGAAGAACAGAACAGGATAGAGAACAGAAGAAGAGAGAGAAGAACAGAACAGGATAGAGAAGTACAGAAGAAGAAAGAGAAGAACAGAACAGGATAGAGAAGGACAGATGAAGAGAGAGAGAGAAGAATAGAACAGGAGAGAGAAGAACAGAAGAGGGAAGAGAAGAACAGAATAAGATAGAGAAGGACAGAAAAGAAGAGAGAGAAGAATTGAACAGGAGAAAGAAGAACAGAAGAGGGATGAGAAGAACAGAATAAGATAGAGGACAGAAAAGAAGAGAGAGAAGAATTGAACAGGAGAGAGAAGGGCAGAAGAAGAGAGAGAAGAACAGAACAGGATAAAGAAGGACAGATGAAGAGAGAAAAGAATAGAACAGGATAGAGAAGGAGAGGTGAGGAGAGAGGGAGAGAAGAGCGAAAACAGGAGAGGTAAAAGAAGGCCAGGAGAGGAGAGAGAACTAGAGAACATGAGAACGAAAGGACAGAGAAGAAGAGAGAAAAAGATACTATACTCCATTTATGAACGAGGCGAAAATGTAGCCCTCCCTCACTTACTGTAATATCTTGGCCTTTTAAGTAAATATAATGTATTCCAAGACAAATTATAACAAAAAATTACCCAACTAAAAATTTAATCTGCAACTTGTAAACATTGATATATCCGCGTAACATATATCTAAGGTCATTAATATTATATACTTAGGAAGGCAGCGGTGCATTTCACCAGTATATTAAAAAGAGCATTCACTATAACTAAGGAACTGCTATACTATCGATCGTTATAAGGGAAAACTTTACCAGGGTGAACGACAAAGTCTGGTAATATTATTTATACGAACACTTTCCCGGCGAGCATTACAACACACACATACATACTCATTTTTTTTTTTTTTTTTTTTGTGGTCACCAGTTCCTGCTTGCATTACCAGCCTTCCTGTGCTCTGTCGTTAATAGAAGCCATTTTTGTTACCAGACAAAAAAAATCGCCGTTTCCCAACCCACCCACTGGTATTAAACCTTACCTAACGTTGGGTTGGTATTTTCTGTTTTGTTTTGTATAAATGTAATCCATTAGGCTCGTAATGCAAGCAAAACAAATATCAGGGCATAAAGGGTATTTGGATCTGGTTGTAAATAACGTTACGGGAAAATGAACAAATGCAAAGAAATAAGTACAGTTGGACACAGGAATAGGTGGTACAGCCCAGGTGGAAGATGCTTGTCTCTTTCTTATAACCAGTGACTTTGGTCCGGTATTTGCTTATCGTCAATATCCCACATCATAGTTTCTGCCCCTGGTAAATCTTTTTGTTCGTTAAGGAATTTCATACTGGGAGGAGCTAAGCATTTACCACCTCGGCTGTACCACCAATTCCTGTGTTCAACTGTACATAGAACTTACCAAGAGCATAACAAAAGAACGAATACACGTACTTTGTAAAAAATTATGGCTAATTAACTCGTTACAAAAATGGCTTATGTTTACTTTGCATTCCTCGAATAATACTGGCAAACCAAGCCAAATTTTACACAACATTTACACATAATATATTATGATTTAAAAACTGTTCCGGGATCTCTAGGTCCTTGCAATGGATGAACGCTTACCAACAATATTAAGGGGGTGCGGGAGTAGGGGACAGGCTTGGGGGAGATTTGGGGGTGCGGGAATAGGGTACAGGCTTGGGGCGGGTACAAAGCCTGTCCCCTATTCCCGCACCCCCCTAACCCCCCCTAAGCCTGTCCCCCTACTCCCGCACCCCCCAAAACCCCCCCAAGCCTGTCACCTACTCCAGCACCCCCCTAACCCCCCCTCCAAGCTTGTCCCATTATTCCAGCACCCCCATAAGCCTTTGAAGTAAAATTTTGCTTTAATAAATATGGGCCTAGAAGACTACAATTCTCTTACTCGATCACATGTTCCTTTAACCGGCTTCAGTGATCGATTAGAAACCCATTTAGGACTTGGTGGACTAAGCCTGGCCTCTTGAAGACGAAGTTCCCAGACTAGGAGTGAGATCCCAGGGCTTGATAGAGAATGAAACAATTAAAGGAGGCACGGGTGATGGATTCCAACCATTACCACTGATGACTGGGAGTGAGGGGAGGAGGAGGAGGGCAAGGAATAGGCTGCAAAAAGGGAATACAAAGGAATACAAAGGACATTCAAACAGCAACATACCTACTGGTCCTTACGGGGCTGCTTGATTTTGCTATTCTATCTAACCTACAAGAGTGAGGGAAAGTATTGCAAAGAAGAAGGCTCCTCCCCACCCACCACTCCCTCCAGCCGAAGCTGGCAGGAAATGAAAAGGTACCATGTAGTATGGAAAAACTAACATGGAATTTATATAGGACAGCAGGAAGGTTCTTACACTATGTCTTAAAATACAGTACATTTTTATATATATGACGTAAAATTATTCGTGTAATACAGTACTAGCTAGCTATAAATATACCAGTGGTCTGTACTCCGCCTGGCTTACCCAGGCCCTACACTCTATGCTACCAATACTATTAACGAGAGAGAGAGACAGAGACAGAGACAGAGACAGTTGCTGTATATATGGGACCTGTGATCTCTGGCTATGTGGTGTAAACTTATGTAAAGGATGAGTATCGTATTGTTAAATTGAAGGGCTAGCCATCATCCAAACTATACCAGAAGATATACCATTGTCTTAGTATCCGAGCAGGGATTTATTTTGTCGCATAGTTTGATTGAAAGCAGTACCCATCAAACATAAAGGGGTAGTACAGAGCTGGTCAGTATGGAGCAACTGAGTTCTCCCAACTATTCCAAGCAACAGCCATAATTATTTTTGTTAATCTGGAGCTGTTTCCTGGCATTCTTTGTAGGAATCAAGGCGCTCTAATGTACAGCCACAATCAAATATCCACCGACATTTACCTTCCATCGTAGTAAATATTTTGGTAATAAAGAACAACACGTGGATGATTTTGCAGCACCTCATAATAATCATTGAGGGGGTTGAGTTGACGTAAGGTGTTGTATGATTATATTTTGATATGATACTGATTTATTTGCACGATGGAAGGAAAGTGTCGGTGGTTATTTGATTGTGGCTGTACCAAAAGTGTAATACCCAATAACCAAGGCAAATGGTATGTATGTGTGTGTATAATATTATGTATGATTATATTTGTGTGTGTATGTGTGTGTGTGTGTGTGTGTGTGTGTGTGTGTGTGTGTGTGTGTGTGTGTGTGTGTGTGTGTGTGTGTGTGTGTGTGTGTGTGTGTGTGTGTGTGTGTGTGTTTTAACTGAAAACTCCTACTTTTTTCAGTCAAAGTAATACAATGCAAAGCAAATTAAACCAAAAACTTACTAAACTCTTGGGTACTTATCTGCAACTTATAAAATAATAATGGAATGTAAACAAAATGCTTAACAAAAGTCATATATGCCACTAAGAAGAGATACAGTGAAATTATTTACTTAAGATAAGGTTTCTTTAGTTAGAAGATAATCGATGTATTTATATAGAAAATAATCGATGTATTTAATTAGGTAGAAAGTAAAAACCGATGTATTTTCGTAATGTTTATTAAGGGGATTATATATTTTTGGTACATTGAAGCGTCTTGATTCCCCCAAAGTATGTCAGGAAACAGGATTAGACCAACTAAAATAAAGGTGGTGGCCTGTTGCTGGTAATAATCTGCTGAAATTAGTTACTCCAGATTTATCAACACTGTACTGTTCCCTTATAAATAAATAGTGTATAATATCCCTCTTATTCTGACACACACACACACACACACACCAGTATTTCTCAACCTGTTTCTTCAGTTATTTCAATGTATTTGTTCCAGGTCATTCTCTCTCTCTCTCTCTCTCTCTCTCTCTCTCTCTCTCTCTCTCTCTCTCTCTGCTCTCTCTCTCTCTCTCTCTCTCTCTCACTATAATATGATTGTGTTATATACATCGAAATGGTATATCTTACTGGTATATCCTGTATTGGTATATCTTCCTTCCTTCCTTCCTTCCTACTTCCTTCCTTACTTCCTTCCTCCCTATCTTTCTTACTTCCTTCCTTCCTTCCTTCCTACTTCCTTCCTTCCTCCCTACCTCCCTTCCTTCCTTCCTTCATTCCTCCCTACCTCCCTTCCTTCCTTCCTCCCTACCTTCCTTCCTTCCTTCCTCCCTATCTTTCTTACTTCCTTCCTTCCTCCCTTCCTTAGACAACTTATCTTCGAGCCTCCTATCTCTCTCCTTCGCTGTCTCGATTCTCATTTATCTCCCCCTCTCCCACTTCGCTGTATCTGTCTTCTCTCCCTCTCTCCATCTCCATGTCTCCTCTGTTGATAACCAAGGGAAGTATTGCCTCCAGTGATGTGGAAGTACAACCACAATCAAATAACCAACCAACACTTTCCTTCCATCCTGCAAATAAATCAGTATCATGCATATCAATAATATAATCGTACAACACCTTACGTCAACTCAACCCCCTCAATTATTATTATCATGAGGTGCTGCAAAATTATAAACGTGTTATTCTTTATTATCAAGATATTTACCACGATGGAAGGAAAGTGTCGGTGGATATTTGATTGTGGATGTACAGTCGGCGGCAGAAGTCCTGTCACCTCACCTGCTTCACCAAGACATGCAGTATTCATGGACTCGAGAAATACGCACGTTTTCTACACCTAAAAATCTCGAGTCTATGTACATCGCTTGCCTCGGTGAAGCAAGTGAGGCGACAGGACTTTTGCCGCCGACTGTACACTCGTGATACGTAATTTCTGACCAGAAACGAAC
>JAWQEG010005649.1:0-5000 GCA_033782935.1 Petrolisthes cinctipes
ATATTACATCACTGGCATCATTATACGAAAAGGTACGGACAATAATATTCCAATAATATGATTGTTAGTTAACTTTTCACAAACTTACACAGTGCACTTCACACGTTAATAGGAACCTACGAACGGAGGATCTTGTAATGATAAAAGTAAATTGACACAAATACAAGGCAGATAAATCATGCAGTATATTCCTTGTACACTGCACTGGCATACGTTAACTTCTACACTTCAGTTTTTCACGAGTTTCAGCCACCTGTTGCAGACTTGGTTGAGCACTTTCCATATCCGCACATATTTCGTTCACTTTACCACATAACCTATTTCATCAAGGTCATAAATAGTTACTGATTGAATGAGTTGGTGTACAAAGTGTGGCTGTAATAAGCTCTCCAAACCACACGCGTCAGTACCAACCAGTCACCTCACCACCACCACCACCACACTGACGGTCGCACCACACACACACACACACACACACATGCTCCCGCCCCTGCCTGCCCCCATCCCACGTCCTCCCTCATCCCAGTTCACCCAGCCACCTCCCCTTCCACTAGCTACTTCCCCCATTATACCTTCACAGTTTCTCGTTTATTTCTCATTTTCCTTATTGTGTTTTCATAAGAGGTTCACGATGTCTGAAACATTTTATTTATTGCACTTGGATATTTATTGTTCTCGTTTGATTATTCCACTCCACAACTTGCTCACCCAGCTCGATCTCTATTTTTCTATGTGCAAAACGCTAAATAGTTTCAAAAAGAGGCTCGGGAGATGCATGTCCTCAAAGGAATAAGTCTATATCTTCTTATAAAGTTTCCAAAATTCGTATTCTGCCTCCGCCCTCGTTCTGTTCTGGTCTGTATTCCTGCACCAATATCGTAATTCCCTGCCACAGACCATATATCTGTTCTTATCAGACTCTGCCTTTACCTTTGTTCCTTCTCCCTTTCCCTTCCCTACCCCATCTCTCATTCCATCCTTGTGTGTGGTCTTGTGATGGTGTGGGTTAAATTGGGAGGAGGCACGCAATGGAGAGAAATAACAAGGGAGAAGTGGTAAGGAGAGGATGAATGTGTCTGTGTGTAATAAGGGAAGGAAGGAAGGAGAGGAGGCTGAAAGGGTCGGTGGGCTTTAAAGGTGTGGAATAGCCTGGGCGTAGAGTGGCTGGGTGTGGAAAAGAAAGGAGGCATTTAAATGGGGAGAGAGTGGGTGGAAGAAAGACGAGAGGGAGGGCAGGCAGTCAGGGTGAGGTCAGGGAGAGGAAGTGGGATGCGGGAGGTAGGGGCTGAGAGTAGAATTTAGGTGACTTGATCCACTTAGTCGAGAGGATTGGACGAGTGGGTGGAGAGAAAGAATAGAGAAGACAGAGAGAAGGGAAGGAAAAACAAAGCTGAAAGTATGGGAGAGTGGGATTGGACGAAGGGAAGAGAAAGAACGGGTAAAAAAAAACTATACAAAAGGGGAATGAAAAGGTGAAAGAGAATGAAGAGGAGATGGAAAGGGAAACTGATATATTAATGCAATCGATCACTGCCGGCATGGCTTACAGAGATACAGAATAAGATAAAGTAATGTAAACACAAACATGCAGGGATAACGTGGCCTGTGAGTTCCGAGAGCAAGGGAGGAGATGGGGAGCAGCAGAACACAGGAGGGTCTGTATGAAGGTAAAGTGAAGGTTTGTGAAGGTAATGAGAGGCTTATTATACCACACACAACAACCCCCTCAATCCTCCACTTCTTACTCACCTTACGATATTTCTCTTATACCTGAATGCACCTCTCTCACACCTCAACTCTTCTTTTACAATTATGCTCTCTCTCTCTCTCTCTCTCTCTCTCTCTCTCTCTCTCTCTCTCTCTCTCTCTCTCTCTCTCTCTCTCTCTCTCTCTCTCTCTCTCTCTCTCTCTCTCTCTCTCTCTCTCTCTCTCTCTCTCTCTCTCTCTCTCTCTCTCTCTCTCTCTCTCTCTCTCTCTCTCTCTCTCTCTCTCTCTCTCGAAGACCTACCCCTTACTTTTACACACCTCACTTTTTATACCTTTATTGCACCCACTTCTCTTCTTTCTCATCGCCTCATCCTTCCCCTCACACTATTACCACCTCACCTTCAGCCTCACAAACACCTCATTTCTCCCCTCACATCCCTTCACAACTCTCTCTTCTCTCTCTCTCTCTCTCTCCTCTAATAACACCTGTCACCCTTGCTTCCCCTCCATGCATGCACTCATTAGCAACTTTTAATTTACTCTCAATTTCACTTCCCTTCTCCTACCGTATACGCTCTCTCTCTCTCTCTCTCTCTCTCTCTCTCTCTCTCTCTCTCTCTCTCTCTCTCTCTCTCTCTCTCTCTCTCTCTCTCTCTCTCTCTCTCTCTCTCTCACACACACACAAACAGGCGATAAAGAGGGAAGCGTTGCGTTTGGCCCCACCTACACCACGTCACGCTGTTCCAGGGAGAGGGGGAAGGGGAAAGAGGGAGAGGGAAGGGGAAAGAGGGGAGGGGAAGGGAGTAGAGGGGGCCGGTGTGGGCAGGGAGGAGCGAGGAATGGGATGGGTGTGGTGGGTAAGTTATGCGGGAATGGGGAGGGGGGGGGGGCAAAACTGGTGTTGTGGTGAGGGTGATAGGTGTAGGAGAGAATCGAAGAGAAAGGAACCAAAGTAAAAGGAGGGGAAAAGAAAGGGGTTAATGGGGAGAGAACGAGTATGGGGGTGGTTGGAGGGGAGTGTGAATGTGAGAGGGACATGTGTGTGTTGTGAGAGTGAGAGATGAAAGGGTAGAGAGGGGAGTGTGAATGTGAGAGGTTCAATTGTGTGTCATGAGGGTGAGAGTTGAGAGGGTAGGGAAGGGAGTGTGAATATGAGAGGGACATGTGTGTGTTGTGAGAGTGAAAGATGAGAGGGAGGGAGGGAAGTGTGAATATGAGAGGGACATGTGTGTGTCATGAGGGTGAGAGATGAGAGGGTAGGGAAGGGAGTGTGAATGTGAGAGGGACAGGAGTGTGTTGTGAGAGTGAGAGATGAAGAGGGTAGGGAGGGGAGTGTGTGTAAGTGATTTAACAGGATCAGTAAACACCACAATACCGCATTGCTGTAAAGACTTGGGTTTGATGAGATTACTGGCGTGGTGGTTGTGGACTGTATGCTTTGTTACAGAGAGAGAGAGAGAGAGAGAGAGAAGAGAGAGGAGAGAGAGAGAGAGAGAGAGATGGAGAGTGTCTAAAAGTGGAAGAATCAGGTGGGTTATAATCATCTGTTTTATAAAGAGCTCAGAATCACGCCTCTCTCTCTCTCTCTCTCTCTCTCTCTCTCTCTCTCTCTCTCTCTCTCTCTCCGGAAGTCACGCCCCAAGCCACCCTCACGTTCACTACGACCCAATTGACGCCGGTCCTGGAAATAGCGGACAGCCTGGATAATAATGTACAGACTGAAATAGCAGGCAGCCTGGAACTACACACACACACACACACACACACACACACACACACACACACACACACACACCGGATATCGTGTTTTCTCATCTTGACATCTCCTGCGAAATAACTGTATAAGAAATATAACCCAGAAAAGTGGTCTAGTGTGATTTCATATAATTATTTTTTTTATTTCCTTCGCAAGTCATAAATGTGAAGGTATATATATTGCATTATTATTATTATTTTATTAATGGTGATGTGGGTGAGTGAACTGGGTGTGTTATTATTATTATTATTATTATTATTATTATTATTATTATTATTATTAGGGAGAAAATGATGGGGAGAGAAATCGTGGGAAGAATTGAGGTGGGAGGGTAAAAGAGTGAGGGGAAGGAATAAATGGTGTTGCTGTAGGAGAGAGAGAGAGAGAGAGAGAGAGAGAGAGAGAGAGAGAGAGAGAGAGAGACGCAGCCAAGGTTCAAGGACGAATGGTGGTCAGGGAGTGAGGAGTAAATAAAGACAGAGTAGTAGTAGTAGTAGGAGTAGTAGTAGTAGTAGTAGTAGTAGTAGTAGTAGTAGTAGTAGTAGTAGTAGTAGTAGTAGTAGTAGTAGTAGTAGTAGAAATATTAAGAAGGTGTGTAGATGAGGTCGGTAGGAAACGAAGGGGAAGGAATATAAGAGGAAAGGAAGGGAAGGTGGAGGGGGAGGAAGAAGAGTAGGAGTAAGGGGGGGGGGAACATGGTCAGCTTTTTGGGATGGTTTCAAGATTTTATGATGCTGAATAAGCAACGTGTGCCTCCACCCCCTCATTCTCTCTCTCTCTCTCTCTCTCTCTCTCTCTCTCTCTCTCTCTCTCTCACTATTTCTGACTTCCTATCCCTTCTCCTCCTTTCGCATTTCTCTTCTCCATCATCAACTCTCCAGCATCCACCACCATTGCCTTGTTTCCATCATCTCTCCTCCATCTCCATCATAATTTTGCCCTCCATCATTATTTTCTCCACTACCACCACCACCACCAGTCATACCACCACCATTTTATTGAATAACTTACAAATGCAGAATATTTTCCTAGTGTTATCTCTCCCCCACAGCCATTATATATTTATTTTTCTCTCGCCTCCTCTGTATTCTTCCTATTACACCATCTATCTTTCTTCATCATCGTTTGTTTTTAATCTTCCACTGTCTCTCTCTTTCTCCCCAACCCTCATCTTTCAATCTCCACCGTCACACCTCTACTATATACCATCCTATTCTCACCTCAATCACATCTTCTTCCCTATGCCTCATCTTCACACCATCAGCCAGTCAGCCAGTCAGCCAGCCAGAAAGCCAGCCAGCCAGCCAGTGTGTGCCGTGTTGAACAAAGAGTGCAGGACAGGTGCCGTGCCTCGTGTCCCTCTAGCACTCACTATACACTTTGCACCAGCCAGCTCAGCGGAAGTGGTGTTACGAGTCCACCCCCCCACACACACACACACACACACATCCCCCTCACACCCACCCACACACACACACACACACACACACACCCCTCACACACACACCCACACACACACACACACCTCCCCCTCGCA
>JAWQEG010005649.1:7500-25680 GCA_033782935.1 Petrolisthes cinctipes
TTTTCTTCATTTTTTCCCTCCTTTTCCTTGAGACTCTCTTCTTCACCCGACTTCTCGTTTTTTGTCCTCTTCTCTTCCTTACTTTTCTTATTTGAATCCAGGTCGTCTTCGTTTTCTTTATCTTCATTTTTCCCACCCTCTTCATTTGGACCCTCTTCATCACTCGACTTGTCATCTTTCGTTCTCTTCTTCTTTTCCACATTTTTCTCTTTTGCTTCGTTTTCTCTTTCTTCATCCTCCCGTTCATCTTCCTTTTGACCCTCTCCCTCACTCGACTTGTCATCTTTCGTCCTCCTTTTCTTCCTTTCCTCACTCTTCTTGCTCTTCTTCAGCCCCTTCCTCTCCCTCCTCTCCCCGTCACTCCCACTGGATGCTATAGCCAATGGAGATCGAATAGGAGGAGTAGCTTCATTAACTTCGGCTGTGACCTCGACCTCCTGAATTTCTCGCGGGAACAACGTCGGTCTCGTCTGGGAGGGTGAGGTCTTAATGGACACCGTGACGTGAATTTGGAAGGACGAGTCTCCCTCTCCTTCATTTCTCACCACCTGGGACACACTGTGGAGGTCCTCGGTTGGTGGCGACGTGTATGGCAAAGACCGGTGAGACGTAGGGAGACTCACAGTGGTAATGGACATTGTGGGGTCCAGGTGGCCAGAACAGGAGTCAGCCCCACCAAACTGAACTTCCTCCTCGCTCTCAGATTCTTCGTTTGTGGAGGCTGATGAAGAATACGACGAGTTTGATTTCTCCTGTCCATCTAGGTCAAGGTTTCCCTCGTTGTATAATTCATAACTAAGCCTTCTCCTCTTTGGTGAGGGAGGGAGGTTGGAGTCATCATCTTCATGCCGTTTGCCAACATCTGAGAAATCAGGGATAGTAGAAGGTGAAGATCTGAGAAAATTATCATCCGTAGACGAAATTTTCTCTTTGGCCTTTACAGTGTCTTTATATGTGATGAGTTGAAGCAGCTTGCTTACTTCTCCTTTTGACTCTTCATAACTCCCTCGTTCAGTGGGTGAAGACGAACCACTTGGATTCTGTACTTCTTCAGAAATTCCCTTCCTCTCCTCGTGGTCGAAAGTGAAATGTTTTCTTGTTGATAAGGGTGAAGGAGAAGGAGAAGGGGAGCAGGAGGAAGCAGGATAGGATGGAGGAGTGTAGTAGTTTTCCATCTCTGTATCACTGCTTTCTTCCTGAAGGCGCTGGAACGCCTCTGTTTGACACACAATATTCTCCTTTATGTTCTCCTTAATTTGCTCCTCTCTGATCCCTTGATCTGGTTCCTGCAGATTTCTCACTTTTATTTCCACTTCTTTTTCTTCATTGTGATGTTCATGGGTACGTTTCTTTTCTTTAGTCTTCTCCTCTGGTTTCTCTGGCATTGGTTCTACGAATTCCCTTACTTCTTCTTCTGGTTCAGTTTTCTCTGGGTACATTCTACTCACTTCTGGCACGTTTACCTGCATTGACAAACTTTCATTTAAATAATGAATTTCACCTGGATACTGTGGTTGACTGACCTCTGTTGGTGTCAGACAGACTTCAAGTGGTGTTGGTGTAATTTCAAGCAACGGCGAAGGAGTGGAAGAATACTCTCCTTCCGAGGTCACATCTGAAACCAATACAGTTTGAAGGACTTCTGGTGTTGGGGTTGGAGAGGATTCTGTGTTTACTGCTGAATGAGTTTTGTGTGACAGTGGTGGAGCGACTTCAGGGATCTCTTCCTCCTTGCCCTTATCATGAAGATAAGCTGGAGAGATCTCTGGTGAAACTACTGGGGAACTTTCAGCCAGGTTTGGTTTTTCTAATGGTGGTTCCTGAGATGGAGTGTTTAGAGATGCATTCAAATTAATATCCATTGCCATCTCATTTGTTACTTGAAGTTGTGTAAGATTTCTCTCAGATACAGACTCTTCAGATTCAGAAGAGGAACTCGTAGACAACTTAATCAATAGTGATGACGTCTTCTGAGGTTCTTCTGGAGGAGGCTGGAGAGGTAATGGGGGAGGAATCACAGGAATATTTATTGTTACTAGATCATTTAAGACTTCTAATAGAGTTCGATCTGGTGAAGCATCTGGATGAGGTGATGACACTTTTGGCAATTCTATTTCTTCTGCACAACTTGAAACATCCACTGTAGATGTTGTTAGGGACTCATTGGATGAGGCTTCCAAAATATGGTCATTTTTCACCCGAGTGGCCTGAGTAGCAGGAATTAGAGGGACCATCAAAGGGCGAGTCTGACTATTTGTGAGCAGTTTTTCAGGTTGAACTGAGGGAGGTGGCATCCTGGGAGGTGGGGGTGGTATTTCAGGTACCTCCATCATCTCCAGCTCATTCAGAATTTGTGCTGGAGAGATCTGAGTAGCTGGAGTTGATGTACTTTCTTGGAGCATAACGAAGCCCTCATTCTTCTGCACTAGCGACTCATCAGGCAGTGTCAGAGAATCATCCTCGGACGCTGAGGTTGAATCCTCATCAGAATCTGAAGTTGACTCTTCGTCTGACTCTGAGGACTCAATAAAGCTTGTCGAAATCTCTCCAAGAGGCATCATGGAATCTGTAGGTGGATGTCGTAGAGGGGGAGGGGGAGGTATGGTGGCATTAGCTTCTACATCCTCCAATTCCTGCAGGAGCCGTTCAGTGGTGACACGAAGTTGAGGGGAAACTGAACCCTCACGCCTCTCTGCTGGAGTCTCTGGCACTGGAAGGAAATGCCTTGGTGTGGGTGTTGGTGGTGGGCGTAGAGGTGGTGGTGGAGGTATTACTGGAATGTCCATGTTCTCCAGTTCATCCAGAGGTTTCATGGAAGGTTGGGTTGGCAATGATGATGTAACTTCTGGAAGCTGAATTGTGTCTCCTTTTGCGTAACCTTCCTGGAACATAGAAGCATCTGACACCAGTGGCAAAACCTCTGTCAGATTATCATCCTGACACTTCGATGACAAATCTGGATCTGAAGACTCTTCTGCAGAAGTTACTGAAGTACTATCTTCTAAGTTGAGGGTAATATAATTTAATTCTAATATACCTTTTGAAGACTCTTCCGAGAAGTCTGGTTGTTTAAATGAAGACCTAGTTGGAGCTTCAGGAGGCGGTTTTCTTGGAGGTGGAGGAGGAATTTCAGGTATTTCGATTTTTTCAAGTTCTTCATGCACCCGAGACACAGATCTTTGGCTTTCATTCAACATATCTACCTCATCAACAACACCAGAGTCGGCCTTAGGCGTTACGAGCTTTTCCGGTGCCTCTAATGTTCCCTCCTGTCCTGGACCTTCTGGTAAGGATTCATGCAATTTAGGACTGCAAGGGGAGTCTGGCACTGGTGAAATAGAGACTGATGCTGTGCTTGATGATGCAGAACTGAGGGGTGATTCTAAACCAGAGGAGGTAACCACAGTGACCTGTGATGGCACACTGATCCCAGAAGACGACTCTGTGCTCACTTTAACCATAGTTTTTGAGGGTGGGGGAGGTGGTGGGCATGAAGGTCGCTGTGCACTCTTCAATCTTCTCAACACTCTGGTCTGAGACGGCTTCAAACCTTCGACATCATTGAGACTAAAACTTTTGACTACCGGAGCTTTGGCAGCTGTAGGAGATAAATTTTGCTCTGGTGTTAGTTTTTCATTCTCTATATCTTTAGGTTTAGTCTCCTTGTCAGGCAATGATGGAGTCTCCACTTTGGTTTTGGGTATTAATTCCACATTAAACTTTCTCGACAGTTCGGTTTCTGATTTCTCTACTGCGACTACTTCAGGTTCTGGTGTTACAGCTACATCCGCTTCAGGTTTACTATCAGATACTTTTACACTGTCTTCTTTCCGTATTTCTGAGCTGGATTCTATTGAAGATTGATGATGAAGTTCCCTTATTACTTCATGCTGTGTTTCCTCCTGAATGATGATATTTCCATCAGAATATTCTCCTTCCTCAAGTTCAGATTTTTCATTTGGTTTAGGGTGTGACATTATATGTGAAATATCAACTAGTTCAGGATTATAGTCTTCACCTGTTTCACTAGATGTTTCTACTTTAAATTCATATTCTTCACTTAATTCAGTATGAGGCTCTATTATCACAGAACTTACCTCACTTTCAGGTTTGGGTGCATAATTTGATTTAGTGGCAAACTCTACCGCTGCAGAATCTTCTTTTGTTTCTGATTCATATTCTTGACTTAATTCAGTGATAGATGTCAGTACTGTAGAAGTTTCATCTGTTTCAGGTTCTTCACTGGGTTTTGTGTGAAACTCTACTTCATCAGAATTTTCTTCAGATTCTGATTCATATTCTTCACTTAATTCAGGGTTAGACTTTAATGCTGCAGAAGATTCATCACTTTCAGATTGAAGTTCTTCATTAGGTTTGGGGTGGAACTCTATTTCTTCAGAATTTCCTTCCATTTCTGATTCACTTTCTTGACTTAATTCAGTGTGCGACTTCAATACTGCAGAATTGTCATCTGCTTCAGGTTTAAATTCTCCAGTAGATTCAGTAGGAAACTCTCCTATTGAAGACTTTTCTTCAGAATCTGATTTATATTTTTCACTTGTTTCAATGTGTAACTTCACTAGAACAGAATTGTCTACAGTGCGAGGCTCAGGTTCTCCGAGTTGTTCTGTGTGAGATGTCACTAAACCTTGTGATATTTTTTCTACTATTTCGTCAACCTCTTCCTCTAATACACAAGTTTCTGGTTCCAACAGACTTTCTTCAGGTGGTGTAAAATCTTCCCCCTGGACATCTGGCTGCAATGTTGTGGGTTCAATGTGCAAATCTTGCTCTGGTGTGAAATCTTCCCCCTGGACATCTGGCTGCAATGTTGTGGGTTCAATGTGTAAATCTTGCTCAGATTCACTTGAGGTCAGACCTTCAACTTTGCCTTCCTCAAACTGTTCACACGAAGGTTGGTTTTCTGTGCTGGGATTGGTTTCCTCAACTAACAACTTATCTGCTTGTTGCTGATAAGTGCGATAAAAGAGAATACTATCAAGATTAGTTTCCAGATAAGGCTTAACGATTGTCTCTGTTTGTGTGTCAGCGTCACTGTCCTTATCAACGTTCTCTGTCTCTTCGAGGTCATGTATTTTCTGCAGTCTTTCCTCTGGAGTGAGTTCTAATGTTGGATTCAAATCAAACGTTGCAGTCATAGCGCTGTATCTGAATTCTGTTTTTGAGGAGGTGTTCTCGTCTTTATCCACCTTGACGCCTTCAGCTTGAACCTTGTATACTGTTGCACCTGTAGGCAGGAACTGAGGGTCAATGTGCATTTCATCTGTGGATATTTCGAGGAGTTGATCATCCTCAGTACTGGCACCCTCAAAGTCCAGGGATTCTTCTTCCTCAGACTCTGTTTCATCCATGTCCTCAACCATCTGCTTGTATGATGAACGGGAAACTCGTCTGCGATCAAGGTCTTTCGGCGATCCTTCTTCACTTGAATGTTCTGGAGTAGAGTCTTGGCGGGATGGATCAGTGGTAGGTGGACTCAGGTCATCGCTAGGGACTTTTGATAATCTGTGGTAACCTGGACCAGTAACGACCTCCTCTGTGAACTCCTGGTGATAGATAACATGGCTGGTAGTTGTGGTGGTCATGCCAGGTGTAAGCAAGACTCCTTCGTTCCTCTCTTCGTTGGTGTAAGCTTCTTCCTGCCAATTCTCTTTAGTGGCTCCCCTGCCTCCTCCATCAGGAACCCCTCGACCGGCGAGTAGTTCCTTGAGAGCCATTGTTTCCCTCTGCATGGCAAGAAGATCTTGTTGAATGGCATCCAGCGTAACCATTCCATTGTCTCCTGAGGCTATAACATTTCTGTCTCTGGCTTCAATAACGGTTATGTCTGCATCTTCATGACTGGAATCTAAACTCGTGTCTGAGGAACTACTTGAAACTAGCTGGAGTAATTCGGGTTCCAAATTTTCCATTGATGTATCAATGTCAAGGGTGAAATCCAACTCTTCGTCTGGTTGTTCAATAGCCACATCCACAGGAACTTGGAAAGTTGTGCTTGAAGGTGATGACAGGAAACTTGTTTCCTTCCAATAATGTGCCATCTTGAATGCTAAAGGGTCGGTTTTATCTAAACAAATATATTCCTTCTTAATTTTCTTCGTGATAGGAGAGTCATTATCCAAGTATAATTTTGATTTACTTGGGAATCATTTTATGTTACAGTTAGTACCATGTAGGCATAATAGTTCTTTTCATATACTTACTCTCACGCCATTACAAGCTATGTTGTTCAAGTTATGGGTCAGGTCCGGGTCGATGGCGAGGCACTTACTCACCCTCCCAGCAGCTGCAGCCTCACTTGTGCACAACACCTGTGTTGGTCCATATCGGCGTCGTAAATGACCCGCACACCACCTTACTCCTCACGTACCTCCTTCCTTGCTTTATATTCAGAACCGTATATTGGCATACATAAAACCATGCTCACGAAAGTATCAAAATAAAATTGGCACTTGTTTAATTCACTGTTTGAACACTTTATAAAACAATTTATTAATGTATGCACACAAGTTCCTTGTTAACGATCCACAAAGTAATATTTTGTGTTTCTTTTTTTTCACCGCCCTAATATTGGCATCACAAAATAATACATCAAGAGGGACAGTCCAGGTCCAGCCAGGATAGAACGAGTTATACCTTGGATTCAACCAACCAGTCAGTCTCCCGGTGTGTACGAGCTTCCACGAGAGACAGGCAGGTAGGCTGGTGGCGGGGCGGCTGTTACACTCCCTCAACTCAGGTTAATGTCGCCCCACTGAACCCTGGCCTTACCCGTAAATCTTGAAAGGTTGCTAATTCACCTACCGCAGCAGCCAGTCGTTGTCTCGTGGCAACCAACAGTATCAATTTCTTACTTTCATATCCGTCTGCAGCTCTTTCACTGTTTATGCACTGATTCAGTATATATATGCAGCTTTTCCTCCACCAACAAAACCACTAGTTCACCATCCGTAATATTGTATAGTTATCATTGTATAACTTCGGCCTTGACTGTAGATTAATATTACTTGTACTCTTGGTTCTGTCCCATCTCCCTCTTACCACTGTTCACTAATACAATATACAGGTGTTTTTTTCCACACACTGAGAAAACCAGTTCAAGGTATACAGAATATTTTCTAATAATTAACGTAACATCGTCCTTGAACATTATTATTTGTACAGACAGCTTTGTTCCCCGCTCTGTACATTAATTCACTCGGTACTGATGTAGGGATGCATCACCTGGGGGATCTGTTTCACTTCTAGATCGATCGATTTCCACCATATTCCACTCCTCTCCCTCACACACTCATGCATCAATTCTCTCTCAACTCTCCAATCACACTGACGACAGGTATATGAGTAGTCCAGTTATAAGGAGCAAGTGACCCTTTTCTTTATCCGGGTATGAGAGGAGGCTGTGTGTCTACGTCCACCTTTGGTCTACCTCTCTCCACATCTGAGGTAGTAGTAGTAGTAGTAGTAGTAGGTAGTGATGGTGGTGATGGTGGTGTTAGTATGTACCATCACGCCACTCCACCTCCCGTCTGGCATCGTAAGGGCTTATCTCACACGTGTTCGATTCCCTTAATCACAATCGCTGGTGCAATCGCATAGCAAACGAACTAATACGGAACTAATACACTTCATGTAAATATTTTTTGCGTCACTTGCATATGTTATAATGTTAAGAGAAACACATGAAGACACAACTAAAAAATATTTATCCCAAACTTTAATTTGTATATATATGTTCGAATCCAGGCAAGCGGTACATTCGTATCTTATCACAATCAAGCTTTATCATCACTTGAATTCCATTGTAATGATAACAGTACAGAACAAACCCTGTATCGAACGAAATACATTACATGCACATTACAGAGTAAGTGTTATGTTGTATGTGCCTATAAGAACACAATGTAAAGTTGAACCACTCACTGGATGTCTGAATGTCGATCATTAGAATAAAAAGCTGTAAAGCTCTGACCTGTATACAAGTCATGCAGTATGTATGTGTTTAGAAAAATATACTTATGGAAATGTGTGTTAAGGGGAAATTCTCTTGTTGGTGAATTGGAAGGGCAGTATTTCCTCCAAACTATGCCACAAAACAGATCCCCTATTAGTAACATTAAGGTCATCTGTTTCCTGGCATAGTTAGGAGGACTCGGTAGCCTTCCAATGTACCAAAAAGAGAATCTCCCGTTAAGTTATAGTATAGTCTTCAATGGAGTTCAGTGTGTGCCACCAGCCATAACATCCAGTTAGCTATGGCATGCACATATACTGTATACTCTCTGCACACACAAATATCAATTCATATATATAAAACGGCTTAAAAAAAAAAAAAAAAAACTTCCTCTTTGAGATTGTTCCTTTATATGACGACGTATACTGTATATTATACCTATTGTCTCGTATACAGCTGGCGGTCTATATAGCCTAATGAGTATACAGGAGCCTATACGTGAGTGGAGTGTGTAAGATAAGGTGCTCCGTTGCCTACTTGAAGGTATGATGTGTGTACCCTCGATATGAATACAAACCACAACACAACACCCAAACCACTGGTAAAGAAATGTGTTCTGTACTGTACGTCTCCCAACCCAGATAATATTATCCATTTTCATTCCTTCACAGACCTTCCCTTGCGTGTCTCCCATCCCCCCTTCACTCCCCTCCCCTTCATCTCCTCCTCAGATCCTCCACAGTAACCCTCCCCCCCAACCGCTGCTATGAGACGGTATATGTTTCTCCTGCACACATCTCAAAGCCCCATCCCTATCGACCCTTCACTAACACTATATTCATCATCTTATCTCCCAGACCTCAACCCTTCCCTTCTTTACCCCCTACAAGACCCTTCCCTACCCTACCAATCCCTCCCATCTCCCCTTCTTCACCCCTTCAAGACCTTCCCTACCCTACCAGTCCCTCCCATCTCCCCTTCTTCACCCCTTCAAGACCCTCCCTACCCTACCAGTCACTCCCATCTCCCAGCCCTCAACCCTCCCCATTCTTCACCCCCTTCAATACCCTCCCTACCCTTCCAGTCCCTTCTCTGCACGTTTCCTACTCTCCTTCTCTTTATTCCGTCCTCGTCACATCACCCAACCGAACACAGCTGCGACATGATGGCATTACAAAGCACTAGAAACTTCACAGGTAGAGGAGTGTGGAATGGAAACCTGGATAGTCTACCAATTAAGGGGGTCATACAGTGTTAGTAATTCTAGAGCGAAAGATTTCTCCAAACTATTCCAACAACAGGTCACCATTTATCCATTTATTTATTATAATCTGGTCCTGTTTCCTGTTTGGAGGAATCAAGACACTCGGATGTACCATAAGTATACTCGATCTCTCCTTAATTAAATATTGAGTATTTAATTTAGTTTTAGAATAAATTTAAAGAAAATTTTGTAACTAACCCTTATTGATGCTCATTGCTTATGAATTCATTCGTAAATACATAGATGCATCGTATAGTTCAGATGAAATTATTAAACTTACCAATGGTTCAATCAGTGCAACTCGTACTTTTTTTATGTTCTTTATTTACCTTTAGTACAAGCCCCAACACTCTGGGGAAGATTGCCGCTAAAGCCCATGAAGTTATTTGATACATGGTGGGAAATTAATTAATAAGAGTAAATATATGTAAACAATTTCAGTAATACTATTACGACCTGAAAATACTTGAGATATCTGTGTGACTGCGAGCCGTATTCAAGAACATTCATGGTACCTACGATGGCGTGGTACCTGCACGATGGCTCAATAGAAAATACAATACAGCCGTTGGATTGGTCCCACGACGCCATCGTATGCACCACAGAGGTCGGCCCTGTATTTAACCTTCATAGAAAACGAACCGGTATAATAATGTAAGAGAATGGATTGTTTTATACGGTGACTAAAGCAAAATTAAATAATATACCAATATTTTTGCTCTTAATAATTTCTCACCATGTATCACATAACTTCATGGCCTTTAGCGGCAACGTTCCTCAGAATGTTGGGCCTTGTATTAAAGGTAAATAAAGAACTTAAAATATATATACCAATATCTTTTTTTACTCTCTCTCTCTTTTTTCTCTGAGTGTTGGGTGTTGGGACATGAACTAAAGTTAAATAGCCAAACGTGTAAAGGTAAACAACTTAAAAAAACTACTGATATAATTTATTTCTTACAATCAGGCTGTACTGCTTTTATGTACAAAATAATCTCAGAATATGGTGTTGCAATTAATGGTCTTCAAGGAATATAATAAACTATAAGTAGGCTATGTTATTTTATCAAGGGCACAGAGAGAGAGAGAGAGAGAGAGAGAGAGAGAGAGAGAGAGAGAGAGGGTACAGTACAGTGGGTGAATATGATGATAATGATGTGAGATGATTTGTGTTGGTTCATGTCAAGTTATTTTCATTTGTTTTATTATTATTATTATTATTATACCTTGCCAGATAATATAATATGTGTCCCTGTCAAATTAATACCCTTCTGTGTATAAAATATTTTCATTCATGTGTTTATCAGAAGATGGTTTACGATATTATGGATTTACACATGGATATTATGGTGGATATAGTTGTGTAAGTAAACATATAAACTGGTTGTATGTGTTTAGAGAAGGAACCTATCAGATGCATGGTATGTAATTAATGTAAGCTACTTATACATTGGCTAGTGTCAGCTCTCTCTCTCTCTCTCTCTCTCTCTCTCTCTCTCTCTCTCTCTCTGATTGTGTGTGTGTATGTGTGTGTGTGTGTGTGTGTGTGTGTGTGTGTGTGTGTGTTTGTGTGTGTGTGCTTTGAGATGCTTGGAGGATAATTAAATGAAATATCAATTGTATAAGAGAGTGCATCATACTGTGTTCTATATATAATAAGGGTTGGAACATACAGTACATCTCCATGGTGTGTACAGTGTGTGTGTAGCTTCATAACCAGGTGTAATTTACACACCAGGTGTGTGTGTCCTGTAGTCTACGTGTATAGTGTCATAATTATGTCAATATATGTGTGTGTGTGTGTGTGTGTGTGTGTGTGTGTGTGTGTGTGTGTGTGTGTGTGTGTGTGTGTGTGTGTGTGTGTGTGTGTTTGTATTCCTGCATGCCTTGTGTTAATTTTGTTGCTTGTAATTCGAGCTGACAACAAGTGACCCTGCCAGCTCCAGTGACCTCGTGTGTGTGTGTGTGTGTGTGTGTGTGTTGAAATTTCTCTCTTGATCAGTGTCCAACCTACCAATCATTGACGGTATGTTGTGCCTATCGATCGTTGATTTGGAAAGCGAACATAAATTTTCAAGTTGGTGGCTCGAGTACCATACATCCACTCAGCGTCACCATAACACTAAAATGGTATAGCTGACAACGATTACACTTTTCTTTAACTATAGTGTGTTATTGGATGATATTTCTTGTTGATGGAAAGTGTCACCATCGCCAAAAGGAATTAGATGACACTTCTTGTTCATGGAAAGTGTCACCATCTCCAAAAGAAATTAGATGACACTTCTTGTTGATGGAAAATGTTACCATCGCCAAAATGTTGTAAATATAAATCAATAAACTCATGAATAGTCGCTCACTTCCGATAAGCATAATATATTGTCTGGCTGTGAGATTATTGGGTTGTAAGTGCATGACGTGGCCTTCCTGCCTGCCTGCCTGCCTGCCTGAGGGACCTGCAACTTCCTCCTTGACCTTGACTGCACCATATATACTTCCCCCGTCCCTGACCTTGACGTATAGAATATAATATAAGGCATTAACCTGTATGACTTGGAAAACATATGATATCGTCTTCCCATTCTCTTCATCATCCTCGCAACAGCTTTTTTCAGTCACACCCCAATTATAAGTTACCGGTAGTTAAGTAGTTATTATTATTTAACACCTTTCGATTTTAGAGTGTCCTTTAAGGTAGTGCAATACAACAACTGTGTGTGTGTGTGTGTGTGTGTGTGTGTGTGTGTGTGTGTGTGTGTGTGAGGTTGCATCATGTTTAGAAGTGTGTGTGTGTGTGTCATATCTCTGCTGTGTGTGATCCTTCTCAGCAAGTTACCAAATGTGCCTGAGAACATAATTATATCATCGTGTGTCCGTATATTGGAGATCTAGTGATCATATTTGGTGGTATACCTGATATTAAGGAACTATAAATAAACTATCAACTAGAATTTGGTACGAGACATAATTATTAATGAGGAAAATCAATCAAGAGTACAATTGTATTTTCCTTTACGTAACTATCTGACAGTATATTACAAAAACCGGTAATTTCCGTTAAACCAATATCCTACCAACAGAAGGTAAACTGTAAAACCTTCGAGCCACAATACAAAGCCATATACCATACCATACCATACCATATCATACTATACATTGCACTATGACCCTATTTTTTATTATGTACGGCACATAGAGACACTAAAGAGCAAAGTTACATGCACATAAACACTTAAGAAGTTCATACAAACAATTACACATGTTGAAGCATACCGGTAAGTACACAGACATACACTACACATTCTATTCTTGACTATTATAGAGAGGCGAGGAAATGAGATCATTAGGAGGAAGACAAGAAAATAGAGAGTTGGAGGTGGCGAGTGTTGTGGTATTGGGAGTTCTGGTCCAGTGCTCCTTCCTTCCCACACCACCACCACCACCACCACCACCAGTCTGTCCACCCTGAACTAACAAACACATACACGAACATGATCCAGATAGCAGCGTATGTACAGTCGCCAACACTGCCGCGTGGTACAGGGCCTCACATGTTTAAGAGATTTAAGTGATTCAGTTCCCAAGGCAACAAAGTTCACTCCACGTGCTAGTTTATGGAGGATACTCCATCTCACACACGTGGATTGTTTCGAGCTAAATAATCACAGTGGTGCTACATCTCTCAATATGTGAACCCTTGTAGGATATATAGGATATAAATATAGGATATAAATGTAAGTGATGAATTTCGTACATATAAACAACCACCCCTAGTGTTATGCTCCAAAACCTGAGGCCCTCACAAACTTCGGAAATTTATGTTTAAGAGAGAAAAATACAGAAACAAGAATCTTTCAATTGGAAAGGGTAAGACTCTCCTTTGTCATATACACACAGGTTATTATGTAGCAGGGGAAATGACAGAAATGGCAAGGGCGTAACTTTAAACTTCAGCTGCACTTCAGACCTCAAAACAAACGGAATTAGTACAAATAGTCATACAAATTTCATGTCAGACCATTTTCATCTTCATTGTCATCATAATCAATATCATCATCACCCCGAGAGATGTTAACATAAACACCACACTAACATAAACATCATCTCTGGCATCACTCATCACATCAGACCTCAACATGATGACTACAAACAATGACAAATAAAATATACAGCATCAACACCACCACCTGATCACAGACAAACAACAACAACAACAACGACGTCACCATCAGCAGTACCACAACTAAGTACCAACACTACTACCACCATTACCACTACCATCCCATCACCACCACCACCAATACTACTACTATACCATCACTACCACTCGCCTCCACCACCTCATACATCCCACCACTACTATCACTATTACTACCACTCTCATCTCACCCACCACCACCACCACCACCACCACTACTACCATTCACCATTCACCATCCCTACCATCCCACCATCACCACCACAATCATCATCACCACCACAGCCACCATCACCATCCCACACTAGCCACTACTACCATCACTCACCTCCACCATCACCACCACAGCCACCATCACCATCTCACACTAGCCACTACTACCACCACTCACCTCCACCATCACCACCACTGCCACCATCACCATCCCCCACTAACCACTTCCCATCTACTGTCATGGCCACTGCCTCACAAACCACCACTACTACCAGCCACACCACAATTATTACCGTACCCTCAACAAAACCCGGATGGCCACCCACATGAGTACAAGCTGGCGAGATTACAAGGAGCCTCATCCGTACAACACACACACACACACACACACACACACACATCCATTAACACACCCACACGCATTTACACCCACACATGCATTCACACACACACACACATCCATTAACACACCCACACGCATTTACACCCACACACACACACACACACACACACACACACACATAGGCTACATTAACAAACCCACACGCATTTACACCCACACATGCATTAACACACGCACACGCATTTACGAACATACATGCATTAACACACCTACACGCATTCACACACACACATACAAACACATGCATTAACACACACATACATTAACACACACACACACACACAGTCCGTCCCATCTGCATACATGACACCGTGATATATCTTTACCATAACCATTAGAGACAACATAACACTCCATGCATGCCACAGGACACCATACATTACCTACCTGTCATCATAGCCCACCAAAAGGTAAGAGAGTGTAATATTATACACATCCTCACTCACATAAAGCACACCGTTTGTTCCCTCTGACGTCATAGCTTAAAATTACCAACCGCAGAATGAGAGACGCAACAAGATAGCCAAGAATATATATATAAATAGGCATATCTAAATCAAGTCACTCTAATGGGATGTTTCATTACCACTTGCTGCCTAGTCTATAGTTTTTTTCTCTGTCCATAACTTATACAATAGCCCGGGCAAATGTCGTAAAAGAATGTTTCCACTGAATATTTTTTAAAGTTTGATTATATAATTAGTGCTAATGAAAAATAATTACACTACTGAGTTTTATATACCTACAAAACTCTGCTGCTCAGTGGTTTGAAAACGGAAGCTCTCTACAATATACCCTTTTAATTTCAGCACGAGGCTAATTACGCTATTTCTGTACAGAGAGAGAGAGAGAGAGAGAGAGAGAGAGAGAGAGAGAGAGAGAGAGGGAGAGAGAGAGTGTGTGTGTGTGTAGGTGTCCCTGTTGACGTCTAGCTCTGTGGGTGGCAACTGTGGTGACGTCATAAGAGTGAGACTGGTAGCTTACGGTAAATTCATATAGAATGTCGCGATCCTTGGAGCTCAGAGAAGTAACATTATAGACAAGGTTTTCATATAGGCCTATACGGGTATATAATTGACTGCTAAATCTATTCCTGGACAGTAACATCCTAAGTAGTGTCATTACTTTAAGATAACTCAGTCGATTAGAATTACAAAGAACGTATACATTTGCAGTATAAGAAAAAGTATAGTATATAATACAACGCTCTGTACCGTCTTTCAAAATGCTTGGTGAAACGAGCCTCAAATTATTTTAGTGACTGCTAAACCTACAAGACCACATAACTTGCAGGTTAATTAAACATGTTCTAATTTGTGACATCGAACTCTCAGCGTGAAATTGCCACTTGGTTCCCACTAATACGAAGGTTGAAGACTGTGTGTATCAAAGGTAATGGTTGGTGTGCTGGTGAATACTGTTTAAGAGAAGTAACCTTTTGTGTTCAATTTGGAGTCAATGTAGGCCTCCAAACTCAGCTGTAAAACACATCCCCTGTATAGTTTCATATGGAGGGGTTCTGTTTCCTGGCATAGTTTGGAGGAATCAATAGCCTTCTGATTTCCCATAAAAGGTTACTCCCCTTAAATAATATAATATAATATTGTTGAGTTCCAGTTCCTCGTATGCACCATGACACACGGGGCAATAAAAGGTCAGGCAAGTGAAACTGAAACTTCCACTCTTCCAACTTTACTGACCAAGACAAATCATGTTTTATAAAGGTCAAGCTCACCACGGCTATACTTTTAAATTAATAAGTATAATATTATAAGATAAATATATATCTTTAACCGGGGAAATCCCTGTGATATTCAAGGTTAATATTCACTCACGTCAAACCTCTAAGCCTAAGGACTGTCTCAATGTGCTTCTGCCCTTAGTAATCAATCCATTAATAATTCAGGGAAACAAAGCACTTTAATAGCTGTGTGTACACGCCTCATTATCATCACGTCCGACCACACACTGCATCGAGACCTTAGCCTCTCAAAACTTTCTGACACACACGGAGAGACACTTGAAAATCTGGGTTAGGCTATCACCGAGGCAAATGTATGTCAGCACAAATGTTACATACCGTGATTTTAGATAATGAACGATATCGATTTTTTTAATTGAATAAGGCAGTATCAAACCCATTCATTAACCTTGGTCAATTAAGGAAGTAGTGGAGGGATACTAATTAATATACACGTGTTAAAATTGAAATAGGATCGCATTATAAAGCAAATATATAATCATAAACATCATTATGACACATTTGTAGCTGATAAAACAGTTTCGACAATCTGAATTCTGTCGGAAAATAAAGTCTGGACACATTTTTCCCGATGACTGCAAGCACATGGTATTTCTCACCTCCTCTGCATGGCGGTGTGTCAGCTACAGTCGAGAGCAAAAGTCTAAGGGCGAATTATACCCCAACAAGTCGGTCTTATGAGGGTCATAGGCAAAAATCATTCACGGTGTTGACTATAACGTGGTTCTGTTACAATGATTCCACTACACAGTCATCACCGTCAACACCAACCACATTCTGGCATTAGTAATTATTGTTTGACGGGTGGTGCTTGGCTGCTTGGATTGTTTTTCATCGTCCATTTTTTTTTCTTCATTCACGTTGTTCTCTTCATTCTGGTTAGTTTGAGTGCACCGATTTCCTTATTTCCATCTAGTGTTACTGCTAATACTTGTTTCAAATATATTAATATATATATAAGCTGCAGTAAATTACTTACTTAATATTAATAATGGTCTTAATAATTAATAGTCTTGCAGATAATTACTTACATAATATTAATAATAGTATTAATTTTTAATAGTCTTGCAGATAATTACTTACTTAACATTAATAATAGTCTTGATAATGAATAGTCTTGCTGAAAATAACTTACTTAATATTAATAATAGTCTTAGTAATGAATAGTCTTGAACCAAGTTGTGTTTATTATACCTCATCATCAGGACTCGAACCCACCACTCGTAATCCCTCAAAAAAAAAAAAAAAAAAAAAAAGTTCTCACCCGTTCATCCACATAGCATCACGAACGCTGGGGTCCATTTTTAACCATTACTGTGATAGGAAAACGGTGTGTCCTAATTTCGTGTGAGAGAGGCTGCAGAGTTGGCACGGCTCTGTGTTATTGTGGCACCGTCTGTGGTCCCCTGCTGCTGGCACTGTCCTATTGTCAGAGTGCCACCAACACCCGACCACAGTGTCAGGCTGCCTTGGTGGGTCTGGGAACTGGGTCCTCTTGTGGTGAGTGAGTGCAACCTTCCCGTAACCTAGCAGGAAGTGTGTGTGTGTGTGTGTGTGTGTGTGTGTGTGTGTGCAAGAGTAAGGAATGTAGTTTAGACTGAAAGCAAACCAGCATCAACTCTGTGTGTGTGTGTGTGTGTGTGTGTGTGTGTGTGTGTGTGTGTGTGTCTCTCTCTCTCTCTCTCTCTCTCTCTCTCTCTCTCTCTCTCTCTCTCTCTCTCTCTCTCTCTCTCTCTCTCTCTCTCTCTGCGCGTGAGTATAAATTAAGGACGAGGGCCAATTTGTGTCAATGTGCTGGTATGAATCCCAACGTGTTCACTATTTCAGCTCGGTATAAACAAGACTGAGGGTGAAGGGATGTGGAGGCCGCAACGTGTTTGAAGACCACCACCATAACTATCTACCCTTACATGGATTACATAACATTGGGGAGTTGGAGATTCCTTGACTAAACCGCGAACAAGGACAACCATTTGAATATTATTATTATTATTATTATTATTTTTATTTTATTTTTTTTATTATTATTATTGTTATTTTTGTTATTATTATTATTATTGTTATTATTATTGTTATTGTTATTATTATTATTATTATTATTATTATTATTATTATAATTATTATTATTATTTAATTTGTAGGTGATTTACTCATGGGCACAGGCACATGCACTAGGAAAGCCCTTACTCTCTCTCTCTCTCTCTCTCTCTCTCTCTCATAAATTTCTAGTTATACAGTCATTTCCTCTCTCTCTCTCTCTCTCTCGCTCTCTCTCTCTCTCTCTCTCTCTCTCTCTCTCTCTCTCTCTCTCTCTCTCTCTCTCTCACATTCAGTCCCTCACATAAATTTCTAGGTATACATTCGT